>CAXHLB010000570.1:0-55000 GCA_964017235.1 Sabellastarte sp. h YS-2021 | reverse complement strand
GGCCAAATTAACCACCTACAATAGGTGTGTGGTGGCGATAAATGGTCACCTTATGATCAGAAATGAACCTACAATAGGTGTGTGGTGGAAATACTTGGCCATTTCTGGCCAAATTAACCACCTACAATAGGTGTGTAGTTGCGATAAATGGTCTCATTATGACCAGAAATGAACCTACAATAGGTGTGTGGTGGAAATACATGGCCATTTCTGGCCAAATTAACCACCTACAATAGGTGTGTGGTGGCGATAAATGGTCACCTTATGATCAGAAATGGACCTACAATAGGTGTGTGGTGGAAATACTTGGCCATTTCTGGCCAAATTAACCACCTACAATAGGTGTGTGGTGGCGATAAATGGCCACCTTATGATCAGAAATGGACCTACAATAGGTGTGTGGTGGAAATACTTGGCCATTTCTAGCCAAATTAACCACCTACAATAGGTGTGTGGTGGCGATAAATGGTCACCTTATGATCAGAAATGGACCTACAATAGGTGTGTGGTGGAAATACTTGGCCATTTCTGGCCAAATTAACCACCTACAATAGGTGTGTGGTGGCGATAAATGGTCACCTTATGATCAGAAATGGACCTACAATAGGTGTGTGGTGGAAATACTTGGCCATTTCTGGCCAAATTAACCACCTACAATAGGTGTGTAGTTGCGATAAATGGTCTCATTATGACCAGAAATGAACCTACAATAGGTGTGTGGTGGAAATACATGGCCATTTCTGGCCAAATTAACCACCTACAATAGGTGTGTGGTGGCGAGAAATGGTCACCTTATGACCAGAAATGAACCTACAATAGGTGTGTGGTGGAAATACGTGGCCATTTCTGGCCAAATTAACCACCTACAATAGGTGTGTGGTGGCGATAAATGGTCACCTTATGATCAGAAATGGACCTACAATAGGTGTGTGGTGGAAATACTTGGCCATTTCTGGCCAAATTAACCACCTACAATAGGTGTGTAGTTGCGATAAATGGTCTCATTATGACCAGAAATGAACCTACAATAGGTGTGTGGTGGAAATACATGGCCATTTCTGGCCAAATTAACCACCTACAATAGGTGTGTGGTGGCGATAAATGGTCACCTTATGATCAGAAATGGACCTACAATAGGTGTGTGGTGGAAATACTTGGCCATTTCTGGCCAAATTAACCACCTACAATAGGTGTGTAGTTGCGATAAATGGTCTCATTATGACCAGAAATGAACCTACAATAGGTGTGTGGTGGAAATACATGGCCATTTCTGGCCAAATTAACCACCTACAATAGGTGTGTGGTGGCGAGAAATGGTCACCTTATGACCAGAAATGAACCTACAATAGGTGTGTGGTGGAAATACGTGGCCATTTCTGGCCAAATTAACCACCTACAATAGGTGTGTGGTGGCGATAAATGGTCACCTTATGATCAGAAATGGACCTACAATAGGTGTGTGGTGGAAATACTTGGCCATTTCTGGCCAAATTAACCACCTACAATAGGTGTGTAGTTGCGATAAATGGTCTCATTATGACCAGAAATGAACCTACAATAGGTGTGTGGTGGAAATACATGGCCATTTCTGGCCAAATTAACCACCTACAATAGGTGTGTGGTGGCGATAAATGGTCACCTTATGATCAGAAATGGACCTACAATAGGTGTGTGGTGGAAATACTTGGCCATTTCTGGCCAAATTAACCACCTACAATAGGTGTGTAGTTGCGATAAATGGTCTCATTATGACCAGAAATGAACCTACAATAGGTGTGTGGTGGAAATACATGGCCATTTCTGGCCAAATTAACCACCTACAATAGGTGTGTGGTGGCGAGAAATGGTCACCTTATGACCAGAAATGAACCTACAATAGGTGTGTGGTGGAAATACGTGGCCATTTCTGGCCAAATTAACCACCTACAATAGGTGTGTGGTGGCGATAAATGGTCACCTTATGATCAGAAATGGACCTACAATAGGTGTGTGGTGGAAATACTTGGCCATTTCTGGCCAAATTAACCACCTACAATAGGTGTGTAGTTGCGATAAATGGTCTCATTATGACCAGAAATGAACCTACAATAGGTGTGTGGTGGAAATACATGGCCATTTCTGGCCAAATTAACCACCTACAATAGGTGTGTGGTGGCGATAAATGGTCACCTTATGATCAGAAATGGACCTACAATAGGTGTGTGGTGGAAATACTTGGCCATTTCTGGCCAAATTAACCACCTACAATAGGTGTGTGGTGGCGATAAATGGCCACCTTATGATCAGAAATGGACCTACAATAGGTGTGTGGTGGAAATACTTGGCCATTTCTAGCCAAATTAACCACCTACAATAGGTGTGTGGTGGCGATAAATGGTCACCTTATGATCAGAAATGGACCTACAATAGGTGTGTGGTGGAAATACTTGGCCATTTCTGGCCAAATTAACCACCTACAATAGGTGTGTGGTGGCGATAAATGGTCACCTTATGATCAGAAATGGACCTACAATAGGTGTGTGGTGGAAATACTTGGCCATTTCTGGCCAAATTAACCACCTACAATAGGTGTGTAGTTGCGATAAATGGTCTCATTATGACCAGAAATGAACCTACAATAGGTGTGTGGTGGAAATACATGGCCATTTCTGGCCAAATTAACCACCTACAATAGGTGTGTGGTGGCGAGAAATGGTCACCTTATGACCAGAAATGAACCTACAATAGGTGTGTGGTGGAAATACGTGGCCATTTCTGGCCAAATTAACCACCTACAATAGGTGTGTGGTGGCGATAAATGGTCACCTTATGATCAGAAATGGACCTACAATAGGTGTGTGGTGGAAATACTTGGCCATTTCTGGCCAAATTAACCACCTACAATAGGTGTGTAGTTGCGATAAATGGTCTCATTATGACCAGAAATGAACCTACAATAGGTGTGTGGTGGAAATACATGGCCATTTCTGGCCAAATTAACCACCTACAATAGGTGTGTGGTGGCGATAAATGGCCACCTTATGATCAGAAATGGACCTACAATAGGTGTGTGGTGGAAATACTTGGCCATTTCTGGCCAAATTAACCACCTACAATAGGTGTGTGGTGGCGATAAATGGCCACCTTATGATCAGAAATGGACCTACAATAGGTGTGTGGTGGAAATACTTGGCCATTTCTAGCCAAATTAACCACCTACAATAGGTGTGTGGTGGCGATAAATGGTCACCTTATGATCAGAAATGGACCTACAATAGGTGTGTGGTGGAAATACTTGGCCATTTCTAGCCAAATTAACCACCTACAATAGGTGTGTGGTGGCGATAAATGGTCACCTTATGATCAGAAATGGACCTACAATAGGTGTGTGGTGGAAATACTTGGCCATTTCTGGCCAAATTAACCACCTACAATAGGTGTGTGGTGGCGATAAATGGCCACCTTATGATCAGAAATGGACCTACAATAGGTGTGTGGTGGAAATACTTGGCCATTTCTAGCCAAATTAACCACCTACAATAGGTGTGTGGTGGCGATAAATGGTCACCTTATGATCAGAAATGGACCTACAATAGGTGTGTGGTGGAAATACTTGGCCATTTCTGGCCAAATTAACCACCTACAATAGGTGTGTGGTGGCGATAAATGGTCACCTTATGATCAGAAATGGACCTACAATAGGTGTGTGGTGGAAATACTTGGCCATTTCTGGCCAAATTAACCACCTACAATAGGTGTGTAGTTGCGATAAATGGTCTCATTATGACCAGAAATGAACCTACAATAGGTGTGTGGTGGAAATACATGGCCATTTCTGGCCAAATTAACCACCTACAATAGGTGTGTGGTGGCGAGAAATGGTCACCTTATGACCAGAAATGGACCTACAATAGGTGTGTGGTGGAAATACGTGGCCATTTCTGGCCAAATTAACCACCTACAATAGGTGTGTGGTGGCGATAAATGGTCACCTTATGATCAGAAATGGACCTACAATAGGTGTGTGGTGGAAATACTTGGCCATTTCTGGCCAAATTAACCACCTACAATAGGTGTGTAGTTGCGATAAATGGTCTCATTATGACCAGAAATGAACCTACAATAGGTGTGTGGTGGAAATACATGGCCATTTCTGGCCAAATTAACCACCTACAATAGGTGTGTGGTGGCGATAAATGGCCACCTTATGATCAGAAATGGACCTACAATAGGTGTGTGGTGGAAATACTTGGCCATTTCTGGCCAAATTAACCACCTACAATAGGTGTGTGGTGGCGATAAATGGCCACCTTATGATCAGAAATGGACCTACAATAGGTGTGTGGTGGAAATACTTGGCCATTTCTAGCCAAATTAACCACCTACAATAGGTGTGTGGTGGCGATAAATGGTCACCTTATGATCAGAAATGGACCTACAATAGGTGTGTGGTGGAAATACTTGGCCATTTCTAGCCAAATTAACCACCTACAATAGGTGTGTGGTGGCGATAAATGGTCACCTTATGATCAGAAATGGACCTACAATAGGTGTGTGGTGGAAATACTTGGCCATTTCTGGCCAAATTAACCACCTACAATAGGTGTGTAGTTGCGATAAATGGTCTCATTATGACCAGAAATGAACCTACAATAGGTGTGTGGTGGCGAGAAATGGTCACCTTATGACCAGAAATGAACCTACAATAGGTGTGTGGTGGAAATACGTGGCCATTTCTGGCCAAATTAACCACCTACAATAGGTGTGTGGTGGCGATAAATGGTCACCTTATGATCAGAAATGGACCTACAATAGGTGTGTGGTGGAAATACTTGGCCATTTCTGGCCAAATTAACCACCTACAATAGGTGTGTAGTTGCGATAAATGGTCTCATTATGACCAGAAATGAACCTACAATAGGTGTGTGGTGGAAATACATGGCCATTTCTGGCCAAATTAACCACCTACAATAGGTGTGTGGTGGCGATAAATGGCCACCTTATGATCAGAAATGGACCTACAATAGGTGTGTGGTGGAAATACTTGGCCATTTCTGGCCAAATTAACCACCTACAATAGGTGTGTGGTGGCGATAAATGGCCACCTTATGATCAGAAATGGACCTACAATAGGTGTGTGGTGGAAATACTTGGCCATTTCTAGCCAAATTAACCACCTACAATAGGTGTGTGGTGGCGATAAATGGTCACCTTATGATCAGAAATGGACCTACAATAGGTGTGTGGTGGAAATACTTGGCCATTTCTAGCCAAATTAACCACCTACAATAGGTGTGTGGTGGCGATAAATGGTCACCTTATGATCAGAAATGGACCTACAATAGGTGTGTGGTGGAAATACTTGGCCATTTCTGGCCAAATTAACCACCTACAATAGGTGTGTAGTTGCGATAAATGGTCTCATTATGACCAGAAATGAACCTACAATAGGTGTGTGGTGGCGAGAAATGGTCACCTTATGACCAGAAATGAACCTACAATAGGTGTGTGGTGGAAATACGTGGCCATTTCTGGCCAAATTAACCACCTACAATAGGTGTGTGGTGGCGATAAATGGTCACCTTATGATCAGAGTAGTACTATTTGAGTCAATCGAACGACATAAGTCGTAAAAATTGATCTAAACTGATCGGAAAATGATCTAGATCACTATTGATAGGTTATTGCCTCTTGACTGTCTTACTTACTGGGTGGTGAGATCACCAGAATATTGTGCAATAACTGACAGCACTTATTTGAACTCACTGGTAGCACTTATTTCCATTTACTTGAGAACTCTAAATGACAATATTTCAGGTAGCATACATGAGTATCAGAATAGTGTTTGTGAACATATTGTAATCACAAACTACTTGATGGAATGGTGGTCTACTTCACAAGAATATTGCTGGAAAAATTCATCCAAAAAATTGATCTCAAGTGATCGGAAAATGATCTAGATCACTATTGATAGCTTATTGCCTCATTTATTTGAAGTCAGATCACTATTTTGATAGTTTAGCAATACTGGGAGAAGGAGCTACAGGGTTTTTTCGCTGATGGTGCATACTTATATATAACATAATCTAGATCGTAGGACTGATGCTGATGCTGCAATACCTCCAATATGCTGTAATAACTCCCATAATATGTAACTCCAATATAACAAAGAATATTGCTGGAAAATATAAATTTGGACACCTTGTTAAGTTAAACTCATTCCTTGTTATAACTACAACATGGCTGGTACTATTACACTCTGGGATTTGTATCTTCAAGTAAAGAATTTCCAACTGAAGAAACCAGCTGACTTTATGATGTTAGTTTTAAAAGACTTTCCAATAACCTGTCCTGGAAGATTTGGAATTTCTGCCTATTATATGGCACTGTTTTATTGGCATTATCCCTTTCATTTTTTCTCTCTGCTATCAGCCTCTTTCCAGATATGTACACATAAAATATCTGGTACCTATCGACAGTGGAAGAATAAGATGAATACTTTTTCACCTATGGCCAGATTCTACACTGACCAAGCCCAGGACATGATAAGAAGAATAGAAGGGGGAGGAGATGAAGTTGGAGATGCATGAGACATTTACTTTAATGCTACCTAATGTATATACAAATATGTAATAAAATATGTAAATCGTAATTTGAACTCTTTTTTTCCAGGTCATATAAACAGCACTCATAGATATACAATATGTCATAATCTTGAGAATTTTTGCATCATCATCAATAATATGATGGTAACTGACCCATATGGTCTTCAGAAGCTATTGCATCATCAGTAATATGTAAACCAAAATTACATATGTATGCAAACATGAATTGCCTCATCATCACTAAATATTCTTATAAATAAACCTCCACATCATCTTAAGAATTTAACAATAATCTGTGACTTTGAAAATGGAATTCAAATGTTCATTCTGTGCGTGTAATATGCTTAATGCATGTTTGTTGAAAATTCACTTGAAGATGTGCAATAAGTTCATATCTCAGAGGAAAACTTCTAAACAGAAATTTCAATGTGAATATTGTCAATGTGGTATGATTAACCAATATTTGTTGAATTGTCATATGAAGATATGTGCTAAAAACAAGGATAATTTACAGAAATGTAACATATGTGACAAGGAATTTCACTCATCTCAGCTGTTATTTCAACATTACAGAAACTGTGGGAAGTTTATGTGCTTTCAATGTGACTATCCATTTATTAGTACCAAAGCTCTGAATTCTCATATTCAACGTCGTCATAGGACACAGGGGAATGCAGTGACCAAAGACAATGCAGTTAATAAAGTTTACAAATGCTCCATTTGTAAATTAATATGTCAAAACAGGAAGGAACTATACACTCATCGTATGTCTCAGCATGGTGGAAATGACGTCTATGAAATTCCACCATATGTGGAAGATCTGAATAATCCAGAACTTCAGGCTGAGTATGCTATCAACAGACGCCATATTCTAGCAGGAGATGAAGACTCTGATATGAAGAAGGTCTACAACTTCCCATCCAATAACCTCCATAGAGGATTCAACGAGATTAGAGGACATCTGACACAAATATATAACGACCAAGGAAATGCTTTTAGAATAAATTTTTCATTTGGTATGATACTACAGAATACAGAAACTGGTGAATATAGGTATTATATTCCATATTTTAATAATAAGATCTTACATTTTCCATTTACTATATCTAATAGGAACAGTATTAGATTTCTTATGTTTAAACTTGCAAAATTAGATATTATAGAGCAGGCTAGAGCTGTGAGACCTTCAACTGCCTGGACATTAGCCTTTATTACAAATATTCAATATGTAGTTTTCAAGACAGAATTCCCACTGGGACAGACAGATAATTTTCCCTTATATCTTAAAAAGAATCCTTATATCATTTCCTTTTACAATAATAGAGTTACTCGCAAGCCCTATCAAGATAATTTGTGCTTTTTTAGATGTTTACATTATCATTTTAAAGATAAACAAACTGATACATTATTGCAATACCTTAATCAATGGAACAGATATAATAATTGCCCAGAAATTTCAAGGAATTCCATTGCAAATTTTAAAGGTGTCACCATAGAAGACATGAATCAGCTGGAACAATGTTTTAATGTAAAGATAATTATTGTATCTCTGAATTCATCTACTTCTGTAAATTTGATGTACGATTCCTTATATGAAAGTGAAAAAATAATGTACTTAAACAATTATAAAAACCATCTGAGTTACATAACAAATTATTCCAAGGTAGCCAACAAATTTCAATGTGAAAAATGTAACAAAATGTTTAATAGATATTGGAATCTTAAAAGACATTATCAAAATTGCTATGAAAGAACTAAATATATATTTCCTGGAGGCTTTCATAAACATCAAGAGACAATTTTCGATAAACTACAATCGCTAACTATATATGTACCTGAATCTGAAAGATATTACCCCACTTTTATTGTGTGGGATATGGAGGCTGTATTAATGAAGACAAGTACTCCATGCACTGATCAAATGAATTTTTTGTCCAAACACATTCCAGTAAGCGTTAGCATTTCCTCAAATGTTGAAGATTTTAGTGAACCCAAATGTTTTGTAGATACATCTTCTAATAATCTTATCTCTAGTATGATGTCCTATCTCATTGAAATAAGCTCTTCCAATTTAAGTAGACTAAAACTGAAATACGACTATGTATTTCAAGATCTGGATAACCTTCTTTCAAAATATACAGTGGATCCAGAAAGTGATTCAGATTTTTCAGTCACCTCCTCCACAGAATCCACTAACGAAGAATCACTAAGTTCTAACACGAAAACTCATTTTTTAAATAAGATACTGGATCTTCAGAAGAAATTTGAGATATATCTTTCCCAAATTCCAGTTGTAGGGTTTAATTCAGGTAAATATGACATAAACTTAATTAAGGAAGAGATTATGCTATACATAGCCAGAAATTTCCCAGAAAAAGATATTCATACAATAAAAAAAGAAAACTCTTACCTGTCAATTGCTATCCCTCAGTTGAAATTTTTGGACATTTCTAATTATCTTGCTGCTGGGAGTTCTTATAGTCAATTTTTGAAGGCTTATGGTTGTGATACACCCAAAGGTATTTTTCCTTATGAATGGTTTGATTCTTTTGAGAAACTAGATCATACCTCACTACCTGATAGGCAGGATTTTTATTCTACCCTCTCTAATACGAATCCCCTGAAGTCTGAGACTGAATATTTTGAATTGAAAGAAATATGGAGTACTCAAGGAATGCAAACTTTTAAGGACTACCTGGTTTACTACAATAACCTAGATACAGGTCCTTTTGTTACTGCACTATCTTCTTTTGTAAGCATTTACACAGAGCAGAAAATTGATATTTTTAAAGATTATGTAACCTTACCAGGAGTAGCAAGGAAGCTTCTATATGCATCCACAGAATCTAATTTTTCTTTGATTAACCAACAAAATGCTGATTTATATTATACTTATAGGAAAAATATTGTGGGAGGACCTAGCATAATATTTTCTCGTTATCATGAAAAAGGGGTTTCTAACATTAAGAAAATAGAAGGTAATAAATGTCAGTCTATAGTTGGATATGATTGCAATGGTCTATACTCCTATGCTATTAAACAGAATATGCCTACAGGTGTATATGTAAGAAGACATCCGGACAATAACTTCAGACCGGAAATATCCGAAAAATATATGGATTCATACGTATGGATGGATTATATTATGGTCAAAGAAAATATCAAAATTTTGCATAAATTAAATAATTCCAAAGAAATTAGAATTGGAAATTTTCTGGTTGATGGTTACGCTCCAACTACAAAGACTGTTTATGAATTTCAGGGTTGTTATTATCATTACTGTCGGGATGCTTGTCCCATTGTTAAGAAGATTAAGTCTTCCCATTGGCTTAAAAAAATTAAGAAAACTCAAATCAAAGATATTAGAAAGAAGGATTTCATTATCTCCATGGGTTATAAATACGTATCTATACAACAATGTGACTTCAACAAAGCAGTAAAATCACTCTGCACTGAGTATTATGACCATTATTTGCCTACGTATTACACTAAGAATAAAGGTTCATTAACTGAAAATAAAATTAAATCGGACATTGCTAATGGACAATTGTTCGGTGTACTTGAGGTTGATATATCTGTAAAAAAGGAATTTAAAGAATTTTTTTCAGAATTTCCCCCCTTTTTTTGCACCTGTCAAGTGTCAATGTCAGACATAGGTGAGCACATGACTGAATATTGTAGTCAGAATGACATTATATTCGACTACAAGAAACTTCTTATTAGTGGAACCTCAGGGTCAAAGATGTTACTTTCAACTCCGCTGTTGCAGTGGTATCTGAAGAATAATTGTGAAATTACCAAAATTTATCAGATAATAGAATATCAACCAAAACTGGCTTTCAGATCCTTTATCGAAACAGTGACCAAATATCGACTGGAGGGTGATCGAGATCCTGACAAAGCAATCATTGGGGAAACCTATAAGTTGGTCAGTAATAGCTCCTACGGATCTCTGCTCATGGATAAGTCCAAACATTCCAATGTCAAATATTTAATGGATATATCTAAGGTTTGTAAATTCATCAATTCGCCTGTCTTTAAAAATATGAATACATTAGGACAGGATTTATATGAAGTAGAGACATATAAAACTCGAATATTGGTAGACACTCCCATTCAAATTGGTTTTTTTATTTTGCAATATGCTAAGTTAAGAATGTTGGAATTTTATTATGATTGCCTGAACATTTATCTTAAAAAAAATTCATTCGAACTCACACAAACAGACACAGATAGTATCTACATGGCTATAAATCAACCGGATCTTGATCAATGTATATGCGAAAAAAATAAAGATAGATATCAGAAAGAAATTTTTAACTCCTGTTCGGATGACTTTTCTCCTCCTTGGTTTCCTAGGAGATGTTGCCCTCATCATATTGCATTAGACCGCCGCAGGGTTGGGATTTTTAAGAAAGAGTTTGAAGGATGTCAGATGATTTCCTTATGTTCTAAGTCCTACATCATTCAAGATTCCGAAGGGAAACAAAAGATATCTTGCAAAGGAATTTCTAAAAAACAATTGGTTGACCCTATGAATAAATTTCAGCAGACGTTAAATGAGAAAGTAATTAATTCATCAACTGATGTAGGATTTCGATTAAGAGGAAGTAAAATATACACATATTCTCAAGAAAAAATTGGGTTTAACTACTTTTATTGTAAAAGAGTTGTTGAGAATGATGGTCTAAGTACAAGACCCTTAGATATGGTTCTATGTCCATGGGAGGAAGATGTGATTTTGGTTGAAAAAATTCAATCCTCCTTGTCCAATATTTTTTTTGTTAAATTAAGATATGAGGAATACCATTTTTATTCTCTTGAGCAACTTTACTTCTTTTTATTAGCCAAACACTATCAAAACAATCGATTATGCGAACAGTTAGCTGTAGAAAATGATTGTTTTAAAATAGCTGAGGTAATGAAACCGTATAAAGATGTGTACATGGACTCAGAGATAAGAGAGCGCATTATGAGATTTGCAGTACTCCAAAAATTTATTCAGTGTCCTTTATTTAGAGAGGATTTAATGATCAATAAAAATAAACATCTTGTATATAAGCAACCAACTTTTAACAGCGAAGAAACCGCCTTTTGGGGAGTTTCTACACCCTCTAAGCTGGTTTCTGTTTTGAAACCATCTTCTTTAGCTGGCAACAATATAATGGGACAAATATTAATGGAATATGTTGAAAAACTTTGTAATTTTTGATTATTTTAAAATTGAAATCGGTAAAAATGAAAAAGGACTTCCCAAACTACTCTGCTTATACGACCTAAAGAAGGAAAAACAATCCGACCTCAATGAGTAATCTATCAGAATTTGAATTTCTAACGGCAAATCTCGCTCATTGAAAGGAAATGAGTGCATTAGTTTGCTAGCTTCTCAAAACTGAAATCGGAGTCAGACAGCATGCTTTAAAAAGTGAATGGTTTTTGGTTATTGTAGTATGCTTTGCTAAATAAAATGTAAGAAATCTGAACTAATATTAATTTATTACATGCTATGTTAATTTCTCGAATACATAAATATACAACTGTTATGTACAAATCTTCAATACACATATACATTTATTAAAATAAAAAATATACAAATGTCAATTGACAATTTCACTGTACAGTCTTTTCACAATATCTTCATTACATTCCAAGTTACTGCTGAAATTTGTTAATATTATATTGTAGTCTATCTTTCTGCAACTGTAGTAACTGTAGTAGAAGCAAAACAATCCACATGACTCTGTATATGATGATTGTAACCTCTTTTTATTGTACTTGTATGTAAATCCTTTACTGCTCAATAAATTATGTATTTCTTTCGCTGGCTTTTTTCCTAATGAATCAAAATATTCCACATGCTTTCTTTGATAATGCAGAACTATCCAATGACTTCCTTTCTTCTCAGAACTGTCCAGATTCACTACGATAATCGACGGTACTGGAAGATCTTGGGGTATTAGATCTATAGGATAAACTCCTATGAATATTTTATTGATTTCTTTGTCGCTTTTCATCATTTCAAAAACTTCTTCTGTATTCATGATCCCAGTGTCACATTTCTACTATGATCAATACTTAAGGTCTCAGGAAAACTTCCATAAATTATAATATTTATAGTTTCTGGCAAAGCCTTTGAAAATCTCATAGTTAACCTCGTATGACCTTTAATACCTTTACTCATAATATGACCTGAGAGGAAACTTTGAATGTCAAATAAAAACAAAGTATAGCCTTTGTCATATTCTAATAATTTTATAATAATCCCATTTTTCTTATTATAATCATTGTCCAATAAGGATAGGTAAGAGGTAACGAAGTCCCCTTTCTCAAAATTCGGAGTTAATGCTCTATTAGGTACAGGTTGTCCATCTACAGTCACCTCCAGGTAGTTAACGTTCATGTGTTTGAAATCAAAAGGATTTTTACTGTAATCTCCTGAATAACCTGCATTGGAGACCATTCCTATTATTAATTTACTTGGAACCATACCATGATATATGTTATCTGTCATAAAATTAAGGGAACCTTTAGCAACACTGAAACTCTTAATGTCACTTCTCCAAAAAGGATATATTGCAGGACTAATTTTTAAGGCCTCATCATGCGCCACTATCATCTTTGGGTTAAGAGAAATGTAACATACTTTCCATACCGCAGCAGTGATTACTAACTTGTAATTTTTAGTTCCTAATCTCATTAATCTGAACTCGTTTAAAGCCTGAAACAACTTAAGGTTTACAGAAACTCCATTTAGAATTGCTCTATTTTCGCCTTGACAAATATCAAGATATAGACATCCCTCAACATTGGCTGAATCACCATCCTTAGTAGGTCTACCTCTTTCTGTGTATCCACTATTGCTTCCTATATATTGTAATTCATCCAAATGCCCTGCCTGGTCTTTAAAAAACATAGCTGCCTGTGCCTGAGATAATATCATATCATTATTGGACCCTAAAAAGAGGTCAATGAGTGCTTTGTAAGGATAATTAACACCCACATCCGGTGAGATAAGTTTCTGATTTAAAGATAAGTCAACTTGTCTGAAAATAGAATGTAAGGTAAAATTGACAGGTGCTACTTGATCTGTATTAGGTGTGGGGTCTCCATCAAGAGTTCTTTCATCGCTAACCTTTTTCCCTTCTTCATCTGTGAGTACATATTTTATGTGTAATTTGCTTTTTCCTAAACTTATGTAATCTACAGAGGTTCCTGGTACATTGAATTCTATAACCCCTCCCTCAGTTATGGCTGCAATAGGATTGTAATCCACCCAGTATTCCTTGACAATGGACCTATCAGTGGGAGGTGGAGCAAATAAAGATAGTGACGTCTGGACTACATCCATATGGATCTGTAGCTTGTTAACTTTTTCTTAATTTTTTTTTTTTTTGCTTTCTTCTTGGACTTTGTAACTGGCAATTTTTTTTTAATTTTTCCTTTTTTATTAACAACCTTTTCTTTTTTTTTCTTCCTAGAGGTATTGTTTAGTCTGTCTTTACCTCCTATTTGATATTTTTTTATAGCTTTCCCTCTATTTATAATCATTTTGTCTCTAACCTCACTTTTAGCCTGGTCAACTGCTGCTTGCGTAGGACTAACTATTGAAACATCTATAGAATCTTTGTTTTTATATTTTGCATGGTCATCATCACTATCTAGAACGTAATAGTTCTTTGATAGTTCTATTTTTCCATCCATACATTTTTTACAAAATTTTAAATATTTATTCATAATTTCTTCTTCTTTCGAAGATGCAAGGTTAATTCAACCACTCCAGTTAAACTACTTGCAAAATGAAGGTTCTTGTTCTTTATATATATACCAATTCGACTGAAACTTTGATTTTTAAGTGGTAAATAGTAAACATTATTAAATAATTGATATTTATTCGAATTAGATTGAGGTAAAAGCCTTAATATACCCTCCATTGAATTTCTGACATAGGAGTAATCCACAATATCTGAAAACAAGTACAGGGTTTCATTGATTACAGTACTCGCATGGAAATCGCATATCCCTACTTCCCAATCACCAGATAAACTAGTTCTCTCAGCGATCTCGACTGTAAAGTTATAAGCCTTGTTATTCGGATGAAAATTTAAGGAATCTATAGAGGATAAGAAAAAGTAAATGCTATCTTCTTCCATCTTTGTTATTTGAGATCTTAAATTATTAAAGAGATCCTACATTATGAAATGATTTATATACTCTTATGCCCTATATATTTTCTACATCTTCCTCTGGAATCCACGAATTAAACTTTGGAGGCCATCCCTTCCATTTCACTAATACCTCCACCTGCCCACCTTTTTTTTTCTTTCTTTTTTTAAGAATTTCCTCAATTTTATACAAAATATCAGTACCTATGTATGCTAACTGCAGTTCAGGTTCATAAAAGAAACCCTGAATTACCTCATTATTGTAATCTTTTAACTCATACATTGGAATATTTTGATTCAATTTACGATTAATTATAGTAAAAATTTCGCCAGACCATTTTGCAGTATATTCTTTGTCGAACATTCTTTTAAGATGACTTATCTTAACCCTGTCTGATATGTCGAATTTAAATTTTTTTTTATTCAAGGTTTGTAAGAGTTTCGGATTTTTATTTTGTTTTTTGATGCTAAAGAAACTTTTGGGGTAGATGAGATTATCATATTGAAATTTCCAAAGTAAATACTGGTTTTTCGATTTTGCATCTTCTGGACTCATATTAATTGATCTATGGATAGAATTATTGTATCCATAGGTTAAGTCAGTCAGAATATCAATCCATCTTAAGGTTTCTTTTTCACTTAAATATTTCATTATTTTGTTTTTAATTGTTTTAATAACTCTTTCAGCATAATTAGCTTTGGTTTCATAGTATGTGTACAAATGTTTTATTTTATTTTCATTTAACAAATTATTAAATGAATGGTTCTTATATTCACTTCCTTGATCAGTTCTTAGAATTTCTGGTTTCTCATCTGTTTCTCTAATTATTCTTTGAAATGCATTCACCATTTCATCCCCTCTTAAAGTTTTCAATGGTGCTGTATACAGATATCGAGTAAATATATCTATGAATACTACAAAATAACCGTAGTCATTGTTTTCTGACTTGAATTTCACCATGTTAGCTGTATCACTATCCCATTGATAATTTTTTGTAAAAGCTAAGACTTTAGGTCTTCGAAAAGTCCTTCGAGCTGGGCGAAAAGTTGTATAAGTTTCCTGTTTACTTAACCACTTCCTTAAATACTTAGGGGTTATATGATACTTTCCATCCCTTTTAATATATGGATATAATTTACTGTAACTGCTGTAGACTACTGGACTCCTGATATCATAATAAAGGTTATGAAGATATGTATTGATTTCTTCATCTGAATTAAATTTTTTTGGTCCATTTTTGAATCCATTCATTTGCTCCACCCCCTTTTTGGATTTCCCTTCCATTTTTTTCTTTAATTTTTGAGAGGTAATTATCTTGATTGTAAACCGCTTTTTCGGGAAGACCTGGTGGAGGGAGGGGATGATTTATTTCTGCCTTGTCCTTTGTGTTATCACTGAACTCACTACTTACAGTCTCCTTTCGATTATTGTCCAACAACTTTTCTGATTTCCTCTTATTATTATTATTATTATTATTATTCAATATCCTGCTGTCTACACTTCTGAATTCTTCTCCTTTAAGTATTTCTGAGTTACTGTCATGTATTTTTGGATGGATATCCCTGTCATTCACTGTTTCCTGATTGCTTTCTGCAATTTTATGCTCCTTTTTATCAGCTAAAAAGCTTTTGAAACTCTGATACTGTTCATGTGGTATTAATACGTACTTATTCATTCTAAAATTTTTTCTATGTAATATTTAATTGATACAAGCAAATTGGTTATTCCTTCAAAGTGTTTTCTTGCTATAGTCCTCCTCCCTCTTTCCCCAGACTTTATATATTTTTTCAATATTTTTAGGCAACTTAAGAATTTTTCTCTTTTCTTCTTAGTTAAAGGAAGCTTGAATACATTGTAAAAAATTTCCGCCACTGCTTTCAACTGAGATGGTGTTGCATGAATGAATATATGTTTATTTAGGTATAAATTATTCTCCAATAACAGCAGAATGAAATGTTTAGAGTTTTTGAGGTTCCTAGACATTTTAAACCATATGTAGATAGCTCGATTTTCTATTCAAAGGAAAATGAAAGAAATTTTTTCCTATTTATATATAGTCATATGTTCACCAGGAAATATGTTACTTCTTAGCATGTAACTATCTTTATTTCCAGGTGATAAATCGATCAATAGGTAACCAAAAGGATCTGCAGTTGCATCTAAGTAAACCTCTAATAGTTTCTTTGACATACCTAATTGTCTTCCCAATAATTTAATTTGTTGAATATCTCTAGGATTTTTAAATAAAAAGAAATAATGAGTATTTAAAGATATATCTCGACAATATTTTCCCTGGTGAAATAAATTTTGCAAAACTAAAATAACACTAATGTTTTTATGATGTGATTCTCGACTAAAAAGATTTGCAATGAAAATGTTGTTTAGAGCTGAAGCCTGCATATCATCAATCACAAGTATGCACTGGTCATCATTAGGGTAAGACTTAAAATCCTTCTCTGTAGGTAGACCTTGTCTGTATTCTATATCACTAGTAATCTCTTCCTCAAACTTTTTCTGCCAGTTGTTATAAAAATAATAAATTTTCTTAATTTTTTCTGAAAAAATTGCACTGATGTTATTTAAAAGTCTCAAAACGAAGGTAGATTTTCCGGATCCGGTTGGACCACATACTATAGAAGTGAATGGGTTCTTCAATAAAAATGGATCCATAAACCCCAGTAATTTTGGCAGTGTACAAGGTGTTAATAGTTTGCAGTTGAGAGATAGCCAGCAAATACCTGTTTTCAATCTGCTGCAATAAGTCAGATGAAAGGAAATATTTCAGAGATTGTTTGAAAGCTAGCCAGAAGTGTGAGTAATGAAAGCTGTGCTTGGTTATGCATCCTCACTGCAACTCATCCATTCCTTTTATATCTGTTTGCAGACTCCAGTGGATTAGTTCCTCTCCTAAATACTCTCAATTTTTTGCAATATCTCTTTAGCTGATAAAGTTTACATAAATATGGAAAATTTCAAAATATACATATTTCTTTCTGTATTCCTTTTTTCTTTCAATGAAATAGTGAATGGATACAGCTGTGATTATGCAGAATGTACTTGCATGGAAGATATGATAACCTGTGTTGGAGTTGCAGCACCCAGGTTCAAATATAGAGCCACAGTGACTATGCTGTATATGGATAATGTACAGGTAGTAAATTTGATCGATATTCTGAAGAACTTGCCAAATTTAAAATATTTAAGTTTAGTAAATATGAAATATTTCAACTGCAAATGGATGAAGGAAGTACCAAGGGATGTGTATGTGAGGACTAATATGTGTTTAAAATTAACAAGTACACCTCATTATCCAACAACTGGTCATTTTTTTTTTGAAGAAAAGACACTGAATCAAGATAAGGTCTCTGAGCAAGAGGACAAGATGCTATCTAGTCGATATGGAACAAGATATCCTTCTGTCACTGAACTGTCAGAGAGGGAGGAGACAAAACAGATAAGTGAGCAGATAGATAAGAGACAATCTACCTCAATGTACAATGAGGGATTCGAAACAAAGACTACAAGGTACTCAGAGTATCCACAAAGTCAGAATTTGAAAGACGGAAATAACAGGTATTTTTGGTGGATTTTATTAGCCATCTCATGTATTGTGGTTGCAATAATAATTCCGTCCATAGTACACCTATGCAGGAAAAAGTTACTCAGAAGAATCCAGCCTCAGGATATTGAGGATGATATTGCTATACCATTGTCTGAGGTACTTAATGAAGACAACCCCCTCAGAGATGATGATGAGTAAGTTATAAATTATTAGCGTTTGTTGCCTTAATATCTTCAATAACCTCACTTAATTCTTGTTAAAGGAAAATTCCTTCATATTGTACCCGCAAAAATATATTTACAATAATTAAAATGCGAATATCTTGGATTGCAGCTTATCTATCATCCCATATTCTTCCTGGCAAATGATGGAAGAAATTGATTGCTCTGTTGAATCAGATATAGGTAATGATTTCGTACCATTTTTTATATATTCCTTGAATGTGACGTCACTTTCCATGGACTGTGACGTCACTGATGACGTTCACTGTATTTCTACGTAAAATTTTAACGTAAGAGGCTTCTGCTTTTTAGTAAACAGTGAAGATCTTGTTGTTTAATTTCATTGAGTGGATTATAAGTTCTAAAGATGAAGTTCATTTCTTTACTTGTTGTTTTTGTTGTAATATGTTGTATTTATCAAAATGTGGACTCCAACTTAATAGAATGTATGACTGAGGGTCGTGAGGTTGTGATTTCGGCCTTTGATGGTCGCGGACCAAAGAATAGTAATATTTTCTTCTGTAAAGATGACAAAGTTATCAGGACATACAGAGAATGCCATGTAAATTATATCAAACTACCTGTTGACAAAATTATGAGAAGTTTCCCTTCAGTTAGAATAATAAACTGGGCTTGTACCGGAGAGTGTTATGTCCTACACTCCACTGATGGGATTACTGTAAAAGGATGCACCAAAGGTAAATTTATTAATTTTTAAAAAAAATTTATATAAAATATTACTATCCAGTAATCCAGTTACTATTCAGTTCACAGTTGAATTCATTAAAAAATCCACCATTAACCTGATTGAGGCTAGGAGGCGATAGACAATTGTTATTACCCCGTATTAATATTTTTCCAGGTCAGATCCTCGAATCTATGTGTATGATCTATTTCTAAATTTATTTTTTATTTTTTTAGTGAACATGAGGAATCCCGAATCTGATTCCCTCTCAGAGGAGGAAACTGGAGAAGAAAGCCAGGTGGAATTTTCTCAAACTCAGCTGAGACTCAATTATGTGTTATTTCTTCTACCACTAGTGATAGTATTTGGTGTTGTCTCAATAATGTATATCAAGCATTATATTCGGAATAGAATTCGGAATCTTATTCAATTACTGGACAATCACATGGACATGGAGGATGCAGATCAAACCCCAGTAAAAGTTTTGGAAATGATGGATGGAATTGAAACTGATGATGGTGATCTGACATCTGATCTGATATGGGACGATTCGATTGAGAAAAATGCTCAAATATTAATTGATGAGATCAGTGATCAAAGAAAGGAAGTGGATCCAAAAGATCAAGATAATGACCATTCAAGCATCAGTTCTGTTATTGATGTCAATCTTGAGGATTACCTCGGTCTTTTCAATGCAGGAAACACTTCCATTCGAGATGATTTGCCTGTTACTAATAATCAACTCCCAATTTCATCCTCAACCCCAATAATTGCTGAGAGGAATTCCAATAGTTCCAGAAGTGAGGATTCTCAGAGGAAATCTTTGTCTAAATACCTTAGCTCACCTGAACATTTTCCATCTTTCAATGTGAACATCTTAGGCTCAGATTCAGAAAGTTCACAGGATGAATGTGACCTCAAAGTTCAAAGTAAAACTAGATCTGGTAGGATTTACAAAACTGTGTAATTGAAAGATATTTTACATAATTATGCATGTACATTTATTTGAAACTGAACATTAGAAATCATGTGTTTCATGATCAATGGGAACATATAATTATGTAACTTGACTTTTTAAAGTTTTGGATGTACAATAGAAAATTCAAAACACATTAGAGTAATTTTAAAGATTACATGATGTATTACACGCATAAGAATAATTTTTAACCTGTATGTGACATAGATGTTGTACTGATAGTTTAGAGATTTATAAAAAGTAATTTTAAAGATTACATGATGTATTACACACATAAGAATATTTTTTAACCTGTATGTTACATAGATGTTGTACTGATAGTTTAAAGATTTATAAACAAATGAAGTTGATGAACACACTGTAATTCCACAAAAATTTTAACCTGCATGTTACATAGATTTTGTACTGATATTTCCGACGTTAATAAACACATTGTAATTCCACATAAATATATACAAGTGATTACCAAGATATTTCAGTAAATTAATATATATGTATATTTCATTTAATATATACTCCTGAATATATAATTTTTACATTAACTTTTGTGTATCTTTGACTTTTGTAGTAAGTACAATGCACTGATATTATAATAACACGTTATTCTGAATGAGGACATTGTACTTGGGTTTACATTTCTTTATTTCCCTGCAAGTTAAACCTATAAGAGTACCTCTTGAAATTATTTTGTGGGTATAATTATTGCTTCATAAAATGAACGTGATTCTAGTGATTAATATTTCCTTATTCTATAACTAAGTCAATACATGCATTAGCTGATGGAGGCAACAAATATCTGAAGTAAGTACACCGCATTTGATGTGTATCATTTCACACAACATCTTTGAGAGTTTCTAGTAGGCGCTGCCTCACCTAGTTACATTTTAAGTATCTGTCTGGTCAGAACTCACACAAATGTGTGCAAAGAAGGAAACAGAGTTAAATGCGAGTTCTTAATAACATCTAATGTATTGTACAATGGAGTGGAGGCAAACAGATTTTACCACACTTTTCCAATGTGGAATGAGGGTTATCTTAATTTATATTTCTCATATCAATGTTACTCCATTGTAATGCATGTATGATTCTTAGTTATACTCTTATATAAAACCAAAAAAAATTTAAAGAAATAATTCACAGAGGTCTCATAAATATGACAGGTGAATCACCTGTTTCAATTACAGCCATACAGGATGTACATTCCAATGCCTCTGACCTTTCTTTCTGCCTCAGAAATGCTGCACATATAGTGCAGTACAGGTGCCCACAGATTGTCATGAATAATACACTAATTTCGAAATTAATATTGCAAGAGCAACATGAGGCATTTCTTGCCTTTTCATAGTAATATGTCTCCCATTCGTTACACAATGATAAGTCAATGTCATTCGGAAGGTGATTTAGCATGAAGGCAGCTGAGAAGGCTTTGAAAAGGTTACCTTCAGTTAGGTTATCAATTAAATCCTGCTCATAATTCTGTCTTATGTATGTACCTGTGGGCACCCATACGAAAACTGAGGTCTCAGAAGATTTTGACATGTTACAGGTGAATGATTTAGTGAATAAATTGCCCTTTAGATGACTTCTGCACATTGGACACTTTTTTTTTTTTCTTCCATCATTTCGCCAAATTCTTCCAAACTCACAGGAGCACTCAGGACAGAGGAAATGAGAGCAAGGATTTGTTATAATGATCCTGTCCTTCTCCAGATACTCGGAGCAGACACAACATCTCATTGTCTCCATTTCATCTGACACGTAATGCACAAAATCTGGGTATTTCTGGCTGTATTAAAAAAATTTTGTTTTAGGATTGAGGATAAAAGTATCTGATGAATGGTGATATCACTTATTCTTAGAAAAAAATATACACTTTCTTAATAATTTCTAATTCTAAATAAGAATGAGGGGTTAAAGTGCTCTAATAAATGTATGACTATAGTCAATGAGGAAGATAAAATACTGAAATAAATTCATATTTGAGGCTACAGTTCTTAAGTTATGACTACAATTTTTTAAATTATTATGTAAAAAATGCTACTCACGCAATATAGTTGGGTATAGCATCATTGAGCAAAAGCAGTACCAGAAATGCCTCACGGTAGTTATTCTTGTCCACTAGTGACACCAGCTCCATTAGTGTGACTGTAGTACTAGATATCAAATCCGGATAATAAACATCCCTCTTCTTCCCAAGGAATACGTTGACAGCAGTTTCCATCCTTTTTCGACTGTTAACTAATTATGAAATTCAATCAGAGAAAGATCAGATCCAATCTTCGAAAGCTGAGACAGTTGACTGTAGATAGTCATATTTTCATCAATATTTATAAACAAAAAAGTGTGTCATCCCATTGTCCATGTAACGAGCATATGTCCCCATCTGTATTCCCATCACCGTCAAAATGTTAGAAAAAAACTAGAATATATCACCAGACAATAGTTCTGAAAATTCTGTACACTTCATTTGATCCACTTTCATGTCTTCAATCATTTCTAGATTATATATCTTCTGTACAAATTTAAAGGGAAAAAAAAAAATCCCAGGAGCTTCAATTATAATGGAATATTCTCTGAAACCTCACCCCTGCAGGAGGTTTCTGTATCAGTCTTGCACTCTTCACATGTGTTGACATCATGCCCTGATCTATCTTGATCCAGAATGCAGGGTTCACAGGTATATATTTCTGAATATTCTGAATACATTTTTTGTGCCACTTTTATGAATTCATTCCACTCATTAAACCTCAAGGAGATCCCTTGAGGAGTAGCATATTTCCTTCCATTTGCCATTTTCCATAACCTTATGGATACGTTTCTATAGGGAAATGCACAGGTGACATATATACCAGATCCTAAATAATAACTGCAGTCCACGTCTTTTTTACCATCAGAAATCTTCTCAATAGCAGACATAATGAACTCAACGTAATGTAAAATTACAACTAATTTAGGTACGCTGAGTTTAATACCTTCATTTTTGACCTCACCTTCTTCCCATTCCTTCAAATATATATTTTCAATAAGTCCATGGGAGCCTTGATATATTACGTACTTGGGTCCTCCAAGATGAAATGTCCTTTTGATGACAGTCGAATTACCTTCATTGAGTACTGATCCAGTAAGTTTGTCATCAGTATATTCCCTTGTGGGTACATTACTCATCAGAAGACTCGAAAGCGAGTCCTCAAAGGTTTCTGAAATCTTGCTAGTAGTGGTACTTGCTAAAGTCCTTTTATTCTTGCTTCCACCCAAACCATCACTCTTCCTTTTCTTGGATCCATTGCTAGATTTAACTACTGCTGCCTCAGCCATTATTTGAAGTTCAGCTAAGATAAAAGTTTGAGGTTACAAGTATCATATAACTGTGAAAAAATCTTCAGTGACAATCAGCGTTGTTAGCGAGTTTATATAGATTTAGAGGCAGAGGTAGTAGCACAACTTGAACCAATGAGATTGTAACATCTAACAAAAAAGAAAAGGCTGATGAGGCAGTTATTAATTGCAATACAAGCAAAAAATTCAGACTATAATGCATGTAGAGACTTGTTCCAGGTTCATCAAGGATATATGTCGAAATATGACCTAAAAAATTAACATTTTCATTGATATGATGCAATCATGTAAAAGATTTCACAAGTGATCTGTTACACTTAAAAATGATTGAATCAGATAGCAAGACATATGGACCTTGTTCTGATGACTGTTGTGCCACATATTATGCTGAGCTGATTTGTTGTCTGTTGTGCAACATATTATTATTCTGAGTTGTAGCATGTGGATTGAAAGTGAACACGTGTTTGTTTACATATTGAATAAATTCTAGATCATTAGCATCAGCAAATTATTTCTCAATCATCCAGGCATTTGAATCTAAGACATTTAAGCAATGTAAACATATTGGTGTGTCTAGGTTACATGCACTTAGTGACTAGATAGATCTTTGAGAGATGTATAGGAATGAAAGACATAATATAGGCTTCAAGATATTTTATTACTTTTTCAAATTTTTTTTACAACAAATGATAATTGAGAAATGGATTTAACATTAACACAAAGGCACAGTAGGGAGAATGCTTCTGGTGCTCTTCCATTGGGGTGTCGTAGGTCTCCCACTCTATAAGGTTAAGATTACACCAGGGACAGATAACTTTATCTCCTTGACCAGAATAATAGAACCCAGCTTTCACATATCTCTGAGCAGGAATTGGATGCGACTTGGGCCAGGTCGCAAATGTAGATATTCTGTCATCATATCTGAAAAATCCATCTGTAGGATGAACTTTAGCTTTCGGATCTGATCTGGGTCCTCTAAGATCTGATGATCTGTCAGCTCTTACATCTGTTCTATCACGCCTTTCAGCTGAAAGATGTAGGCCTCCAACATGACCAGTTTTTTCAACTTTACTTCTACTACATAGAGCAAATCCTGCAAATCCTGCCCTCATACCACCCCTCATAGCCTTAGAGTCAGTTGCATCATTTGATTCATCACCAGTCAATCTGAAAGAATAAGAAGGCTTGGAAGCAGCCTTACAAATATCTACAGTTGAATCAGATTGGTTGGACATTTTTTGAGGTTGTTGATTGCAGAGATTTTAAATTAAAAATGATATTTGAGATTTCTTGGAGGGTTTATATATATTCTTCATACATAAAATATTGCTGAGATTGATTAATAAAGGAAAAATGATGAAATGCTTCCATTAATAGCACCTAAACCATTTAATTACACTTCGAAGAAGAGATATCATTTGAGAAAAAGGGACGCTTCAAACTAATGTAGTTATCCTACTAGTTGATTATATACAATCCGAAAATTGACAGAATATTGGGAAAAGAGTCGGATGTAAGAGTACTTGGATGTGTTAGATCGAGGTCTTTCCAAATTTGAAAAACATATTTGATGTAATGTGTGCAGACCAAAGATTCTAGTTCTCCCCTTATTGCTCAAATAAGTGCACCATCATTATCAGTTATTGCACCATCAGCGAGGTGTATCAGTTATTGCACCATCAGCGAAAAGGCTGTAGCACTTCCTCAATAGCAGATATGTAGCAGCAAGTCCCCAGTATTGCACCATCAAGGAGGCAATAAGCTATCAATAGTGATCTAGATCATTTTCCGATCACTTGAGATCAATTTTTACGACTTATGTCGTTCGATTGACTCAAATAGTACTACTGATCAGAAATGGACCTACAATAGGTGTGTGGTGGAAATACTTGGCCATTTCTGGCCAAATTAACCACCTACAATAGGTGTGTAGTTGCGATAAATGGTCTCATTATGACCAGAAATGAACCTACAATAGGTGTGTGGTGGAAATACATGGCCATTTCTGGCCAAATTAACCACCTACAATAGGTGTGTGGTGGCGAGAAATGGTCACCTTATGACCAGAAATGAACCTACAATAGGTGTGTGGTGGAAATACGTGGCCATTTCTGGCCAAATTAACCACCTACAATAGGTGTGTGGTGGCGATAAATGGTCACCTTATGATCAGAAATGGACCTACAATAGGTGTGTGGTGGAAATACTTGGCCATTTCTGGCCAAATTAACCACCTACAATAGGTGTGTAGTTGCGATAAATGGTCTCATTATGACCAGAAATGAACCTACAATAGGTGTGTGGTGGAAATACATGGCCATTTCTGGCCAAATTAACCACCTACAATAGGTGTGTGGTGGCGATAAATGGTCACCTTATGATCAGAAATGGACCTACAATAGGTGTGTGGTGGAAATACTTGGCCATTTCTGGCCAAATTAACCACCTACAATAGGTGTGTGGTGGCGATAAATGGCCACCTTATGATCAGAAATGGACCTACAATAGGTGTGTGGTGGAAATACTTGGCCATTTCTAGCCAAATTAACCACCTACAATAGGTGTGTGGTGGCGATAAATGGTCACCTTATGATCAGAAATGGACCTACAATAGGTGTGTGGTGGAAATACTTGGCCATTTCTGGCCAAATTAACCACCTACAATAGGTGTGTGGTGGCGATAAATGGTCACCTTATGATCAGAAATGGACCTACAATAGGTGTGTGGTGGAAATACTTGGCCATTTCTGGCCAAATTAACCACCTACAATAGGTGTGTGGTGGCGATAAATGGTCACCTTATGATCAGAAATGGACCTACAATAGGTGTGTGGTGGAAATACTTGGCCATTTCTGGCCAAATTAACCACCTACAATAGGTGTGTAGTTGCGATAAATGGTCTCATTATGACCAGAAATGAACCTACAATAGGTGTGTGGTGGAAATACATGGCCATTTCTGGCCAAATTAACCACCTACAATAGGTGTGTGGTGGCGAGAAATGGTCACCTTATGACCAGAAATGAACCTACAATAGGTGTGTGGTGGAAATACGTGGCCATTTCTGGCCAAATTAACCACCTACAATAGGTGTGTGGTGGCGATAAATGGTCACCTTATGATCAGAAATGGACCTACAATAGGTGTGTGGTGGAAATACTTGGCCATTTCTGGCCAAATTAACCACCTACAATAGGTGTGTAGTTGCGATAAATGGTCTCATTATGACCAGAAATGAACCTACAATAGGTGTGTGGTGGAAATACATGGCCATTTCTGGCCAAATTAACCACCTACAATAGGTGTGTGGTGGCGATAAATGGTCACCTTATGATCAGAAATGGACCTACAATAGGTGTGTGGTGGAAATACTTGGCCATTTCTGGCCAAATTAACCACCTACAATAGGTGTGTGGTGGCGATAAATGGCCACCTTATGATCAGAAATGGACCTACAATAGGTGTGTGGTGGAAATACTTGGCCATTTCTAGCCAAATTAACCACCTACAATAGGTGTGTGGTGGCGATAAATGGTCACCTTATGATCAGAAATGGACCTACAATAGGTGTGTGGTGGAAATACTTGGCCATTTCTGGCCAAATTAACCACCTACAATAGGTGTGTGGTGGCGATAAATGGTCACCTTATGATCAGAAATGGACCTACAATAGGTGTGTGGTGGAAATACTTGGCCATTTCTGGCCAAATTAACCACCTACAATAGGTGTGTAGTTGCGATAAATGGTCTCATTATGACCAGAAATGAACCTACAATAGGTGTGTGGTGGAAATACATGGCCATTTCTGGCCAAATTAACCACCTACAATAGGTGTGTGGTGGCGAGAAATGGTCACCTTATGACCAGAAATGAACCTACAATAGGTGTGTGGTGGAAATACGTGGCCATTTCTGGCCAAATTAACCACCTACAATAGGTGTGTGGTGGCGATAAATGGTCACCTTATGATCAGAAATGGACCTACAATAGGTGTGTGGTGGAAATACTTGGCCATTTCTGGCCAAATTAACCACCTACAATAGGTGTGTAGTTGCGATAAATGGTCTCATTATGACCAGAAATGAACCTACAATAGGTGTGTGGTGGAAATACATGGCCATTTCTGGCCAAATTAACCACCTACAATAGGTGTGTGGTGGCGATAAATGGTCACCTTATGATCAGAAATGGACCTACAATAGGTGTGTGGTGGAAATACTTGGCCATTTCTGGCCAAATTAACCACCTACAATAGGTGTGTGGTGGCGATAAATGGCCACCTTATGATCAGAAATGGACCTACAATAGGTGTGTGGTGGAAATACTTGGCCATTTCTGGCCAAATTAACCACCTACAATAGGTGTGTGGTGGCGATAAATGGTCACCTTATGATCAGAAATGGACCTACAATAGGTGTGTGGTGGAAATACTTGGCCATTTCTGGCCAAATTAACCACCTACAATAGGTGTGTAGTTGCGATAAATGGTCTCATTATGACCAGAAATGAACCTACAATAGGTGTGTGGTGGAAATACATGGCCATTTCTGGCCAAATTAACCACCTACAATAGGTGTGTGGTGGCGAGAAATGGTCACCTTATGACCAGAAATGAACCTACAATAGGTGTGTGGTGGAAATACGTGGCCATTTCTGGCCAAATTAACCACCTACAATAGGTGTGTGGTGGCGATAAATGGTCACCTTATGATCAGAAATGGACCTACAATAGGTGTGTGGTGGAAATACTTGGCCATTTCTGGCCAAATTAACCACCTACAATAGGTGTGTAGTTGCGATAAATGGTCTCATTATGACCAGAAATGAACCTACAATAGGTGTGTGGTGGAAATACATGGCCATTTCTGGCCAAATTAACCACCTACAATAGGTGTGTGGTGGCGATAAATGGTCACCTTATGATCAGAAATGGACCTACAATAGGTGTGTGGTGGAAATACTTGGCCATTTCTGGCCAAATTAACCACCTACAATAGGTGTGTGGTGGCGATAAATGGCCACCTTATGATCAGAAATGGACCTACAATAGGTGTGTGGTGGAAATACTTGGCCATTTCTGGCCAAATTAACCACCTACAATAGGTGTGTGGTGGCGATAAATGGTCACCTTATGATCAGAAATGGACCTACAATAGGTGTGTGGTGGAAATACTTGGCCATTTCTGGCCAAATTAACCACCTACAATAGGTGTGTAGTTGCGATAAATGGTCTCATTATGACCAGAAATGAACCTACAATAGGTGTGTGGTGGAAATACATGGCCATTTCTGGCCAAATTAACCACCTACAATAGGTGTGTGGTGGCGAGAAATGGTCACCTTATGACCAGAAATGAACCTACAATAGGTGTGTGGTGGAAATACGTGGCCATTTCTGGCCAAATTAACCACCTACAATAGGTGTGTGGTGGCGATAAATGGTCACCTTATGATCAGAAATGGACCTACAATAGGTGTGTGGTGGAAATACTTGGCCATTTCTGGCCAAATTAACCACCTACAATAGGTGTGTAGTTGCGATAAATGGTCTCATTATGACCAGAAATGAACCTACAATAGGTGTGTGGTGGAAATACATGGCCATTTCTGGCCAAATTAACCACCTACAATAGGTGTGTGGTGGCGATAAATGGTCACCTTATGATCAGAAATGGACCTACAATAGGTGTGTGGTGGAAATACTTGGCCATTTCTGGCCAAATTAACCACCTACAATAGGTGTGTGGTGGCGATAAATGGCCACCTTATGATCAGAAATGGACCTACAATAGGTGTGTGGTGGAAATACTTGGCCATTTCTAGCCAAATTAACCACCTACAATAGGTGTGTGGTGGCGATAAATGGTCACCTTATGATCAGAAATGGACCTACAATAGGTGTGTGGTGGAAATACTTGGCCATTTCTGGCCAAATTAACCACCTACAATAGGTGTGTGGTGGCGATAAATGGTCACCTTATGATCAGAAATGGACCTACAATAGGTGTGTGGTGGAAATACTTGGCCATTTCTGGCCAAATTAACCACCTACAATAGGTGTGTAGTTGCGATAAATGGTCTCATTATGACCAGAAATGAACCTACAATAGGTGTGTGGTGGAAATACATGGCCATTTCTGGCCAAATTAACCACCTACAATAGGTGTGTGGTGGCGATAAATGGTCACCTTATGATCAGAAATGGACCTACAATAGGTGTGTGGTGGAAATACTTGGCCATTTCTGGCCAAATTAACCACCTACAATAGGTGTGTGGTGGCGATAAATGGTCACCTTATGATCAGAAATGGACCTACAATAGGTGTGTGGTGGAAATACTTGGCCATTTCTGGCCAAATTAACCACCTACAATAGGTGTGTAGTTGCGATAAATGGTCTCATTATGACCAGAAATGAACCTACAATAGGTGTGTGGTGGAAATACATGGCCATTTCTGGCCAAATTAACCACCTACAATAGGTGTGTGGTGGCGAGAAATGGTCACCTTATGACCAGAAATGAACCTACAATAGGTGTGTGGTGGAAATACGTGGCCATTTCTGGCCAAATTAACCACCTACAATAGGTGTGTGGTGGCGATAAATGGTCACCTTATGATCAGAAATGGACCTACAATAGGTGTGTGGTGGAAATACTTGGCCATTTCTGGCCAAATTAACCACCTACAATAGGTGTGTAGTTGCGATAAATGGTCTCATTATGACCAGAAATGAACCTACAATAGGTGTGTGGTGGAAATACATGGCCATTTCTGGCCAAATTAACCACCTACAATAGGTGTGTGGTGGCGATAAATGGTCACCTTATGATCAGAAATGGACCTACAATAGGTGTGTGGTGGAAATACTTGGCCATTTCTGGCCAAATTAACCACCTACAATAGGTGTGTGGTGGCGATAAATGGTCTCATTATGACCAGAAATGAACCTACAATAGGTGTGTGGTGGAAATACATGGCCATTTCTGGCCAAATTAACCACCTACAATAGGTGTGTGGTGGCGAGAAATGGTCACCTTATGACCAGAAATGAACCTACAATAGGTGTGTGGTGGAAATACGTGGCCATTTCTGGCCAAATTAACCACCTACAATAGGTGTGTGGTGGCGATAAATGGTCACCTTATGATCAGAAATGGACCTACAATAGGTGTGTGGTGGAAATACTTGGCCATTTCTGGCCAAATTAACCACCTACAATAGGTGTGTGGTGGCGATAAATGGTCACCTTATGATCAGAAATGGACCTACAATAGGTGTGTGGTGGAAATACTTGGCCATTTCTGGCCAAATTAACCACCTACAATAGGTGTGTGGTGGCGATAAATGGCCACCTTATGATCAGAAATGGACCTACAATAGGTGTGTGGTGGAAATACTTGGCCATTTCTGGCCAAATTAACCACCTACAATAGGTGTGTGGTGGCGATAAATGGTCACCTTATGATCAGAAATGGACCTACAATAGGTGTGTGGTGGAAATACTTGGCCATTTCTGGCCAAATTAACCACCTACAATAGGTGTGTGGTGGCGATAAATGGTCACCTTATGATCAGAAATGGACCTACAATAGGTGTGTGGTGGAAATACTTGGCCATTTCTGGCCAAATTAACCACCTACAATAGGTGTGTGGTGGCGATAAATGGTCACCTTATGATCAGAAATGGACCTACAATAGGTGTGTGGTGGAAATACTTGGCCATTTCTGGCCAAATTAACCACCTACAATAGGTGTGTAGTTGCGATAAATGGTCTCATTATGACCAGAAATGAACCTACAATAGGTGTGTGGTGGAAATACATGGCCATTTCTGGCCAAATTAACCACCTACAATAGGTGTGTGGTGGCGATAAATGGTCACCTTATGATCAGAAATGGACCTACAATAGGTGTGTGGTGGAAATACTTGGCCATTTCTGGCCAAATTAACCACCTACAATAGGTGTGTGGTGGCGATAAATGGTCACCTTATGATCAGAAATGGACCTACAATAGGTGTGTGGTGGAAATACTTGGCCATTTCTGGCCAAATTAACCACCTACAATAGGTGTGTAGTTGCGATAAATGGTCTCATTATGACCAGAAATGAACCTACAATAGGTGTGTGGTGGAAATACATGGCCATTTCTGGCCAAATTAACCACCTACAATAGGTGTGTGGTGGCGAGAAATGGTCACCTTATGACCAGAAATGAACCTACAATAGGTGTGTGGTGGAAATACGTGGCCATTTCTGGCCAAATTAACCACCTACAATAGGTGTGTGGTGGCGATAAATGGTCACCTTATGATCAGAAATGGACCTACAATAGGTGTGTGGTGGAAATACTTGGCCATTTCTGGCCAAATTAACCACCTACAATAGGTGTGTAGTTGCGATAAATGGTCTCATTATGACCAGAAATGAACCTACAATAGGTGTGTGGTGGAAATACATGGCCATTTCTGGCCAAATTAACCACCTACAATAGGTGTGTGGTGGCGATAAATGGTCACCTTATGATCAGAAATGGACCTACAATAGGTGTGTGGTGGAAATACTTGGCCATTTCTGGCCAAATTAACCACCTACAATAGGTGTGTAGTTGCGATAAATGGTCTCATTATGACCAGAAATGAACCTACAATAGGTGTGTGGTGGAAATACATGGCCATTTCTGGCCAAATTAACCACCTACAATAGGTGTGTGGTGGCGAGAAATGGTCACCTTATGACCAGAAATGAACCTACAATAGGTGTGTGGTGGAAATACGTGGCCATTTCTGGCCAAATTAACCACCTACAATAGGTGTGTGGTGGCGATAAATGGTCACCTTATGATCAGAAATGGACCTACAATAGGTGTGTGGTGGAAATACTTGGCCATTTCTGGCCAAATTAACCACCTACAATAGGTGTGTGGTGGCGATAAATGGTCACCTTATGATCAGAAATGGACCTACAATAGGTGTGTGGTGGAAATACTTGGCCATTTCTGGCCAAATTAACCACCTACAATAGGTGTGTGGTGGCGATAAATGGCCACCTTATGATCAGAAATGGACCTACAATAGGTGTGTGGTGGAAATACTTGGCCATTTCTGGCCAAATTAACCACCTACAATAGGTGTGTGGTGGCGATAAATGGTCACCTTATGATCAGAAATGGACCTACAATAGGTGTGTGGTGGAAATACTTGGCCATTTCTGGCCAAATTAACCACCTACAATAGGTGTGTGGTGGCGATAAATGGTCACCTTATGATCAGAAATGGACCTACAATAGGTGTGTGGTGGAAATACTTGGCCATTTCTGGCCAAATTAACCACCTGCAATAGGTGTGTGGTGGCGATAAATGGTCACCTTATGATCAGAAATGGACCTACAATAGGTGTGTGGTGGAAATACTTGGCCATTTCTGGCCAAATTAACCACCTACAATAGGTGTGTAGTTGCGATAAATGGTCTCATTATGACCAGAAATGAACCTACAATAGGTGTGTGGTGGAAATACATGGCCATTTCTGGCCAAATTAACCACCTACAATAGGTGTGTGGTGGCGAGAAATGGTCACCTTATGACCAGAAATGAACCTACAATAGGTGTGTGGTGGAAATACGTGGCCATTTCTGGCCAAATTAACCACCTACAATAGGTGTGTGGTGGCGATAAATGGTCACCTTATGATCAGAAATGGACCTACAATAGGTGTGTGGTGGAAATACTTGGCCATTTCTGGCCAAATTAACCACCTACAATAGGTGTGTAGTTGCGATAAATGGTCTCATTATGACCAGAAATGAACCTACAATAGGTGTGTGGTGGAAATACATGGCCATTTCTGGCCAAATTAACCACCTACAATAGGTGTGTGGTGGCGATAAATGGTCACCTTATGATCAGAAATGGACCTACAATAGGTGTGTGGTGGAAATACTTGGCCATTTCTGGCCAAATTAACCACCTACAATAGGTGTGTGGTGGCGATAAATGGTCACCTTATGATCAGAAATGGACCTACAATAGGTGTGTGGTGGAAATACTTGGCCATTTCTGGCCAAATTAACCACCTACAATAGGTGTGTAGTTGCGATAAATGGTCTCATTATGACCAGAAATGAACCTACAATAGGTGTGTGGTGGAAATACATGGCCATTTCTGGCCAAATTAACCACCTACAATAGGTGTGTGGTGGCGATAAATGGTCACCTTATGATCAGAAATGGACCTACAATAGGTGTGTGGTGGAAATACTTGGCCATTTCTGGCCAAATTAACCACCTACAATAGGTGTGTGGTGGCGATAAATGGTCACCTTATGATCAGAAATGGACCTACAATAGGTGTGTGGTGGAAATACTTGGCCATTTCTGGCCAAATTAACCACCTACAATAGGTGTGTGGTTGCGATAAATGGTCTCATTATGACCAGAAATGAACCTACAATAGGTGTGTGGTGGAAATACATGGCCATTTCTGGCCAAATTAACCACCTACAATAGGTGTGTGGTGGCGATAAATGGTCACCTTATGATCAGAAATGGACCTACAATAGGTGTGTGGTGGAAATACTTGGCCATTTCTGGCCAAATTAACCACCTACAATAGGTGTGTGGTGGCGATAAATGGCCACCTTATGATCAGAAATGGACCTACAATAGGTGTGTGGTGGAAATACTTGGCCATTTCTGGCCAAATTAACCACCTACAATAGGTGTGTAGTTGCGATAAATGGTCTCATTATGACCAGAAATGAACCTACAATAGGTGTGTGGTGGAAATACATGGCCATTTCTGGCCAAATTAACCACCTACAATAGGTGTGTGGTGGCGATAAATGGTCACCTTATGATCAGAAATGGACCTACAATAGGTGTGTGGTGGAAATACTTGGCCATTTCTGGCCAAATTAACCACCTACAATAGGTGTGTGGTGGCGATAAATGGCCACCTTATGATCAGAAATGGACCTACAATAGGTGTGTGGTGGAAATACTTGGCCATTTCTAGCCAAATTAACCACCTACAATAGGTGTGTGGTGGCGATAAATGGTCACCTTATGATCAGAAATGGACCTACAATAGGTGTGTGGTGGAAATACTTGGCCATTTCTGGCCAAATTAACCACCTACAATAGGTGTGTGGTGGCGATAAATGGTCACCTTATGATCAGAAATGGACCTACAATAGGTGTGTGGTGGAAATACTTGGCCATTTCTGGCCAAATTAACCACCTACAATAGGTGTGTGGTTGCGATAAATGGTCTCATTATGACCAGAAATGAACCTACAATAGGTGTGTGGTGGAAATACATGGCCATTTCTGGCCAAATTAACCACCTACAATAGGTGTGTGGTGGCGATAAATGGTCACCTTATGATCAGAAATGGACCTACAATACGTGTGTGGTGGAAATACTTGGCCATTTCTGGCCAAATTAACCACCTACAATAGGTGTGTGGTGGCGATAAATGGTCACCTTATGATCAGAAATGGACCTACAATAGGTGTGTGGTGGAAATACTTGGCCATTTCTGGCCAAATTAACCACCTACAATAGGTGTGTGGTGGCGATAAATGGCCACCTTATGATCAGAAATGGACCTACAATAGGTGTGTGGTGGAAATACTTGGCCATTTCTGGCCAAATTAACCACCTACAATAGGTGTGTGGTGGCGATAAATGGTCACCTTATGATCAGAAATGGACCTACAATAGGTGTGTGGTGGAAATACTTGGCCATTTCTGGCCAAATTAACCACCTACAATAGGTGTGTGGTGGCGATAAATGGTCACCTTATGATCAGAAATGGACCTACAATAGGTGTGTGGTGGAAATACTTGGCCATTTCTGGCCAAATTAACCACCTACAATAGGTGTGTGGTGGCGATAAATGGTCACCTTATGATCAGAAATGGACCTACAATAGGTGTGTGGTGGAAATACTTGGCCATTTCTGGCCAAATTAACCACCTACAATAGGTGTGTAGTTGCGATAAATGGTCTCATTATGACCAGAAATGAACCTACAATAGGTGTGTGGTGGAAATACATGGCCATTTCTGGCCAAATTAACCACCTACAATAGGTGTGTGGTGGCGAGAAATGGTCACCTTATGACCAGAAATGAACCTACAATAGGTGTGTGGTGGAAATACGTGGCCATTTCTGGCCAAATTAACCACCTACAATAGGTGTGTGGTGGCGATAAATGGTCACCTTATGATCAGAAATGGACCTACAATAGGTGTGTGGTGGAAATACTTGGCCATTTCTGGCCAAATTAACCACCTACAATAGGTGTGTAGTTGCGATAAATGGTCTCATTATGACCAGAAATGAACCTACAATAGGTGTGTGGTGGAAATACATGGCCATTTCTGGCCAAATTAACCACCTACAATAGGTGTGTGGTGGCGATAAATGGTCACCTTATGATCAGAAATGGACCTACAATAGGTGTGTGGTGGAAATACTTGGCCATTTCTGGCCAAATTAACCACCTACAATAGGTGTGTGGTGGCGATAAATGGCCACCTTATGATCAGAAATGGACCTACAATAGGTGTGTGGTGGAAATACTTGGCCATTTCTGGCCAAATTAACCACCTACAATAGGTGTGTGGTGGCGATAAATGGCCACCTTATGATCAGAAATGGACCTACAATAGGTGTGTGGTGGAAATACTTGGCCATTTCTGGCCAAATTAACCACCTACAATAGGTGTGTAGTTGCGATAAATGGTCTCATTATGACCAGAAATGAACCTACAATAGGTGTGTGGTGGAAATACATGGCCATTTCTGGCCAAATTAACCACCTACAATAGGTGTGTGGTGGCGAGAAATGGTCACCTTATGACCAGAAATGAACCTACAATAGGTGTGTGGTGGAAATACGTGGCCATTTCTGGCCAAATTAACCACCTACAATAGGTGTGTGGTGGCGATAAATGGTCACCTTATGATCAGAAATGGACCTACAATAGGTGTGTGGTGGAAATACTTGGCCATTTCTGGCCAAATTAACCACCTACAATAGGTGTGTAGTTGCGATAAATGGTCTCATTATGACCAGAAATGAACCTACAATAGGTGTGTGGTGGAAATACATGGCCATTTCTGGCCAAATTAACCACCTACAATAGGTGTGTGGTGGCGATAAATGGTCACCTTATGATCAGAAATGGACCTACAATAGGTGTGTGGTGGAAATACTTGGCCATTTCTGGCCAAATTAACCACCTACAATAGGTGTGTGGTGGCGATAAATGGCCACCTTATGATCAGAAATGGACCTACAATAGGTGTGTGGTGGAAATACTTGGCCATTTCTAGCCAAATTAACCACCTACAATAGGTGTGTGGTGGCGATAAATGGTCACCTTATGATCAGAAATGGACCTACAATAGGTGTGTGGTGGAAATACTTGGCCATTTCTGGCCAAATTAACCACCTACAATAGGTGTGTGGTGGCGATAAATGGTCACCTTATGATCAGAAATGGACCTACAATAGGTGTGTGGTGGAAATACTTGGCCATTTCTGGCCAAATTAACCACCTACAATAGGTGTGTAGTTGCGATAAATGGTCTCATTATGACCAGAAATGAACCTACAATAGGTGTGTGGTGGAAATACATGGCCATTTCTGGCCAAATTAACCACCTACAATAGGTGTGTGGTGGCGATAAATGGTCACCTTATGATCAGAAATGGACCTACAATAGGTGTGTGGTGGAAATACTTGGCCATTTCTGGCCAAATTAACCACCTACAATAGGTGTGTGGTGGCGATAAATGGTCACCTTATGATCAGAAATGGACCTACAATAGGTGTGTGGTGGAAATACTTGGCCATTTCTGGCCAAATTAACCACCTACAATAGGTGTGTAGTTGCGATAAATGGTCTCATTATGACCAGAAATGAACCTACAATAGGTGTGTGGTGGAAATACATGGCCATTTCTGGCCAAATTAACCACCTACAATAGGTGTGTGGTGGCGAGAAATGGTCACCTTATGACCAGAAATGAACCTACAATAGGTGTGTGGTGGAAATACGTGGCCATTTCTGGCCAAATTAACCACCTACAATAGGTGTGTGGTGGCGATAAATGGTCACCTTATGATCAGAAATGGACCTACAATAGGTGTGTGGTGGAAATACTTGGCCATTTCTGGCCAAATTAACCACCTACAATAGGTGTGTAGTTGCGATAAATGGTCTCATTATGACCAGAAATGAACCTACAATAGGTGTGTGGTGGAAATACATGGCCATTTCTGGCCAAATTAACCACCTACAATAGGTGTGTGGTGGCGATAAATGGTCACCTTATGATCAGAAATGGACCTACAATAGGTGTGTGGTGGAAATACTTGGCCATTTCTGGCCAAATTAACCACCTACAATAGGTGTGTAGTTGCGATAAATGGTCTCATTATGACCAGAAATGAACCTACAATAGGTGTGTGGTGGAAATACATGGCCATTTCTGGCCAAATTAACCACCTACAATAGGTGTGTGGTGGCGAGAAATGGTCACCTTATGACCAGAAATGAACCTACAATAGGTGTGTGGTGGAAATACGTGGCCATTTCTGGCCAAATTAACCACCTACAATAGGTGTGTGGTGGCGATAAATGGTTACCTTATGATCAGAAATGGACCTACAATAGGTGTGTGGTGGAAATACTTGGCCATTTCTGGCCAAATTAACCACCTACAATAGGTGTGTAGTTGCGATAAATGGTCTCATTATGACCAGAAATGAACCTACAATAGGTGTGTGGTGGAAATACATGGCCATTTCTGGCCAAATTAACCACCTACAATAGGTGTGTGGTGGCGATAAATGGTCACCTTATGATCAGAAATGGACCTACAATAGGTGTGTGGTGGAAATACTTGGCCATTTCTGGCCAAATTAACCACCTACAATAGGTGTGTGGTGGCGATAAATGGCCACCTTATGATCAGAAATGGACCTACAATAGGTGTGTGGTGGAAATACTTGGCCATTTCTAGCCAAATTAACCACCTACAATAGGTGTGTGGTGGCGATAAATGGTCACCTTATGATCAGAAATGGACCTACAATAGGTGTGTGGTGGAAATACTTGGCCATTTCTGGCCAAATTAACCACCTACAATAGGTGTGTGGTGGCGATAAATGGTCACCTTATGATCAGAAATGGACCTACAATAGGTGTGTGGTGGAAATACTTGGCCATTTCTGGCCAAATTAACCACCTACAATAGGTGTGTGGTTGCGATAAATGGTCTCATTATGACCAGAAATGAACCTACAATAGGTGTGTGGTGGAAATACATGGCCATTTCTGGCCAAATTAACCACCTACAATAGGTGTGTGGTGGCGATAAATGGTCACCTTATGATCAGAAATGGACCTACAATAGGTGTGTGGTGGAAATACTTGGCCATTTCTGGCCAAATTAACCACCTACAATAGGTGTGTGGTGGCGATAAATGGTCACCTTATGATCAGAAATGGACCTACAATAGGTGTGTGGTGGAAATACTTGGCCATTTCTGGCCAAATTAACCACCTACAATAGGTGTGTGGTGGCGATAAATGGCCACCTTATGATCAGAAATGGACCTACAATAGGTGTGTGGTGGAAATACTTGGCCATTTCTGGCCAAATTAACCACCTACAATAGGTGTGTGGTGGCGATAAATGGTCACCTTATGATCAGAAATGGACCTACAATAGGTGTGTGGTGGAAATACTTGGCCATTTCTGGCCAAATTAACCACCTACAATAGGTGTGTGGTGGCGATAAATGGTCACCTTATGATCAGAAATGGACCTACAATAGGTGTGTGGTGGAAATACTTGGCCATTTCTGGCCAAATTAACCACCTACAATAGGTGTGTGGTGGCGATAAATGGTCACCTTATGATCAGAAATGGACCTACAATAGGTGTGTGGTGGAAATACTTGGCCATTTCTGGCCAAATTAACCACCTACAATAGGTGTGTAGTTGCGATAAATGGTCTCATTATGACCAGAAATGAACCTACAATAGGTGTGTGGTGGAAATACATGGCCATTTCTGGCCAAATTAACCACCTACAATAGGTGTGTGGTGGCGAGAAATGGTCACCTTATGACCAGAAATGAACCTACAATAGGTGTGTGGTGGAAATACGTGGCCATTTCTGGCCAAATTAACCACCTACAATAGGTGTGTGGTGGCGATAAATGGTCACCTTATGATCAGAAATGGACCTACAATAGGTGTGTGGTGGAAATACTTGGCCATTTCTGGCCAAATTAACCACCTACAATAGGTGTGTAGTTGCGATAAATGGTCTCATTATGACCAGAAATGAACCTACAATAGGTGTGTGGTGGAAATACATGGCCATTTCTGGCCAAATTAACCACCTACAATAGGTGTGTGGTGGCGATAAATGGTCACCTTATGATCAGAAATGGACCTACAATAGGTGTGTGGTGGAAATACTTGGCCATTTCTGGCCAAATTAACCACCTACAATAGGTGTGTGGTGGCGATAAATGGCCACCTTATGATCAGAAATGGACCTACAATAGGTGTGTGGTGGAAATACTTGGCCATTTCTGGCCAAATTAACCACCTACAATAGGTGTGTAGTTGCGATAAATGGTCTCATTATGACCAGAAATGAACCTACAATAGGTGTGTGGTGGAAATACATGGCCATTTCTGGCCAAATTAACCACCTACAATAGGTGTGTGGTGGCGAGAAATGGTCACCTTATGACCAGAAATGAACCTACAATAGGTGTGTGGTGGAAATACGTGGCCATTTCTGGCCAAATTAACCACCTACAATAGGTGTGTGGTGGCGATAAATGGTCACCTTATGATCAGAAATGGACCTACAATAGGTGTGTGGTGGAAATACTTGGCCATTTCTGGCCAAATTAACCACCTACAATAGGTGTGTAGTTGCGATAAATGGTCTCATTATGACCAGAAATGAACCTACAATAGGTGTGTGGTGGAAATACATGGCCATTTCTGGCCAAATTAACCACCTACAATAGGTGTGTGGTGGCGATAAATGGTCACCTTATGATCAGAAATGGACCTACAATAGGTGTGTGGTGGAAATACTTGGCCATTTCTGGCCAAATTAACCACCTACAATAGGTGTGTGGTGGCGATAAATGGCCACCTTATGATCAGAAATGGACCTACAATAGGTGTGTGGTGGAAATACTTGGCCATTTCTGGCCAAATTAACCACCTACAATAGGTGTGTAGTTGCGATAAATGGTCTCATTATGACCAGAAATGAACCTACAATAGGTGTGTGGTGGAAATACATGGCCATTTCTGGCCAAATTAACCACCTACAATAGGTGTGTGGTGGCGAGAAATGGTCACCTTATGACCAGAAATGAACCTACAATAGGTGTGTGGTGGAAATACGTGGCCATTTCTGGCCAAATTAACCACCTACAATAGGTGTGTGGTGGCGATAAATGGTCACCTTATGATCAGAAATGGACCTACAATAGGTGTGTGGTGGAAATACTTGGCCATTTCTGGCCAAATTAACCACCTACAATAGGTGTGTAGTTGCGATAAATGGTCTCATTATGACCAGAAATGAACCTACAATAGGTGTGTGGTGGAAATACATGGCCATTTCTGGCCAAATTAACCACCTACAATAGGTGTGTGGTGGCGATAAATGGTCACCTTATGATCAGAAATGGACCTACAATAGGTGTGTGGTGGAAATACTTGGCCATTTCTGGCCAAATTAACCACCTACAATAGGTGTGTGGTGGCGATAAATGGCCACCTTATGATCAGAAATGGACCTACAATAGGTGTGTGGTGGAAATACTTGGCCATTTCTAGCCAAATTAACCACCTACAATAGGTGTGTGGTGGCGATAAATGGTCACCTTATGATCAGAAATGGACCTACAATAGGTGTGTGGTGGAAATACTTGGCCATTTCTGGCCAAATTAACCACCTACAATAGGTGTGTGGTGGCGATAAATGGTCACCTTATGATCAGAAATGGACCTACAATAGGTGTGTGGTGGAAATACTTGGCCATTTCTGGCCAAATTAACCACCTACAATAGGTGTGTAGTTGCGATAAATGGTCTCATTATGACCAGAAATGAACCTACAATAGGTGTGTGGTGGAAATACATGGCCATTTCTGGCCAAATTAACCACCTACAATAGGTGTGTGGTGGCGATAAATGGTCACCTTATGATCAGAAATGGACCTACAATAGGTGTGTGGTGGAAATACTTGGCCATTTCTGGCCAAATTAACCACCTACAATAGGTGTGTGGTGGCGATAAATGGTCACCTTATGATCAGAAATGGACCTACAATAGGTGTGTGGTGGAAATACTTGGCCATTTCTGGCCAAATTAACCACCTACAATAGGTGTGTAGTTGCGATAAATGGTCTCATTATGACCAGAAATGAACCTACAATAGGTGTGTGGTGGAAATACATGGCCATTTCTGGCCAAATTAACCACCTACAATAGGTGTGTGGTGGCGAGAAATGGTCACCTTATGACCAGAAATGAACCTACAATAGGTGTGTGGTGGAAATACGTGGCCATTTCTGGCCAAATTAACCACCTACAATAGGTGTGTGGTGGCGATAAATGGTCACCTTATGATCAGAAATGGACCTACAATAGGTGTGTGGTGGAAATACTTGGCCATTTCTGGCCAAATTAACCACCTACAATAGGTGTGTAGTTGCGATAAATGGTCTCATTATGACCAGAAATGAACCTACAATAGGTGTGTGGTGGAAATACATGGCCATTTCTGGCCAAATTAACCACCTACAATAGGTGTGTGGTGGCGATAAATGGTCACCTTATGATCAGAAATGGACCTACAATAGGTGTGTGGTGGAAATACTTGGCCATTTCTGGCCAAATTAACCACCTACAATAGGTGTGTAGTTGCGATAAATGGTCTCATTATGACCAGAAATGAACCTACAATAGGTGTGTGGTGGAAATACATGGCCATTTCTGGCCAAATTAACCACCTACAATAGGTGTGTGGTGGCGAGAAATGGTCACCTTATGACCAGAAATGAACCTACAATAGGTGTGTGGTGGAAATACGTGGCCATTTCTGGCCAAATTAACCACCTACAATAGGTGTGTGGTGGCGATAAATGGTCACCTTATGATCAGAAATGGACCTACAATAGGTGTGTGGTGGAAATACTTGGCCATTTCTGGCCAAATTAACCACCTACAATAGGTGTGTAGTTGCGATAAATGGTCTCATTATGACCAGAAATGAACCTACAATAGGTGTGTGGTGGAAATACATGGCCATTTCTGGCCAAATTAACCACCTACAATAGGTGTGTGGTGGCGATAAATGGTCACCTTATGATCAGAAATGGACCTACAATAGGTGTGTGGTGGAAATACTTGGCCATTTCTGGCCAAATTAACCACCTACAATAGGTGTGTGGTGGCGATAAATGGTCTCATTATGACCAGAAATGAACCTACAATAGGTGTGTGGTGGAAATACATGGCCATTTCTGGCCAAATTAACCACCTACAATAGGTGTGTGGTGGCGAGAAATGGTCACCTTATGACCAGAAATGAACCTACAATAGGTGTGTGGTGGAAATACGTGGCCATTTCTGGCCAAATTAACCACCTACAATAGGTGTGTGGTGGCGATAAATGGTCACCTTATGATCAGAAATGGACCTACAATAGGTGTGTGGTGGAAATACTTGGCCATTTCTGGCCAAATTAACCACCTACAATAGGTGTGTGGTGGCGATAAATGGTCACCTTATGATCAGAAATGGACCTACAATAGGTGTGTGGTGGAAATACTTGGCCATTTCTGGCCAAATTAACCACCTACAATAGGTGTGTGGTGGCGATAAATGGCCACCTTATGATCAGAAATGGACCTACAATAGGTGTGTGGTGGAAATACTTGGCCATTTCTGGCCAAATTAACCACCTACAATAGGTGTGTGGTGGCGATAAATGGTCACCTTATGATCAGAAATGGACCTACAATAGGTGTGTGGTGGAAATACTTGGCCATTTCTGGCCAAATTAACCACCTACAATAGGTGTGTGGTGGCGATAAATGGTCACCTTATGATCAGAAATGGACCTACAATAGGTGTGTGGTGGAAATACTTGGCCATTTCTGGCCAAATTAACCACCTACAATAGGTGTGTGGTGGCGATAAATGGTCACCTTATGATCAGAAATGGACCTACAATAGGTGTGTGGTGGAAATACTTGGCCATTTCTGGCCAAATTAACCACCTACAATAGGTGTGTAGTTGCGATAAATGGTCTCATTATGACCAGAAATGAACCTACAATAGGTGTGTGGTGGAAATACATGGCCATTTCTGGCCAAATTAACCACCTACAATAGGTGTGTGGTGGCGATAAATGGTCACCTTATGATCAGAAATGGACCTACAATAGGTGTGTGGTGGAAATACTTGGCCATTTCTGGCCAAATTAACCACCTACAATAGGTGTGTGGTGGCGATAAATGGTCACCTTATGATCAGAAATGGACCTACAATAGGTGTGTGGTGGAAATACTTGGCCATTTCTGGCCAAATTAACCACCTACAATAGGTGTGTAGTTGCGATAAATGGTCTCATTATGACCAGAAATGAACCTACAATAGGTGTGTGGTGGAAATACATGGCCATTTCTGGCCAAATTAACCACCTACAATAGGTGTGTGGTGGCGAGAAATGGTCACCTTATGACCAGAAATGAACCTACAATAGGTGTGTGGTGGAAATACGTGGCCATTTCTGGCCAAATTAACCACCTACAATAGGTGTGTGGTGGCGATAAATGGTCACCTTATGATCAGAAATGGACCTACAATAGGTGTGTGGTGGAAATACTTGGCCATTTCTGGCCAAATTAACCACCTACAATAGGTGTGTAGTTGCGATAAATGGTCTCATTATGACCAGAAATGAACCTACAATAGGTGTGTGGTGGAAATACATGGCCATTTCTGGCCAAATTAACCACCTACAATAGGTGTGTGGTGGCGATAAATGGTCACCTTATGATCAGAAATGGACCTACAATAGGTGTGTGGTGGAAATACTTGGCCATTTCTGGCCAAATTAACCACCTACAATAGGTGTGTAGTTGCGATAAATGGTCTCATTATGACCAGAAATGAACCTACAATAGGTGTGTGGTGGAAATACATGGCCATTTCTGGCCAAATTAACCACCTACAATAGGTGTGTGGTGGCGAGAAATGGTCACCTTATGACCAGAAATGAACCTACAATAGGTGTGTGGTGGAAATACGTGGCCATTTCTGGCCAAATTAACCACCTACAATAGGTGTGTGGTGGCGATAAATGGTCACCTTATGATCAGAAATGGACCTACAATAGGTGTGTGGTGGAAATACTTGGCCATTTCTGGCCAAATTAACCACCTACAATAGGTGTGTGGTGGCGATAAATGGTCACCTTATGATCAGAAATGGACCTACAATAGGTGTGTGGTGGAAATACTTGGCCATTTCTGGCCAAATTAACCACCTACAATAGGTGTGTGGTGGCGATAAATGGCCACCTTATGATCAGAAATGGACCTACAATAGGTGTGTGGTGGAAATACTTGGCCATTTCTGGCCAAATTAACCACCTACAATAGGTGTGTGGTGGCGATAAATGGTCACCTTATGATCAGAAATGGACCTACAATAGGTGTGTGGTGGAAATACTTGGCCATTTCTGGCCAAATTAACCACCTACAATAGGTGTGTGGTGGCGATAAATGGTCACCTTATGATCAGAAATGGACCTACAATAGGTGTGTGGTGGAAATACTTGGCCATTTCTGGCCAAATTAACCACCTGCAATAGGTGTGTGGTGGCGATAAATGGTCACCTTATGATCAGAAATGGACCTACAATAGGTGTGTGGTGGAAATACTTGGCCATTTCTGGCCAAATTAACCACCTACAATAGGTGTGTAGTTGCGATAAATGGTCTCATTATGACCAGAAATGAACCTACAATAGGTGTGTGGTGGAAATACATGGCCATTTCTGGCCAAATTAACCACCTACAATAGGTGTGTGGTGGCGAGAAATGGTCACCTTATGACCAGAAATGAACCTACAATAGGTGTGTGGTGGAAATACGTGGCCATTTCTGGCCAAATTAACCACCTACAATAGGTGTGTGGTGGCGATAAATGGTCACCTTATGATCAGAAATGGACCTACAATAGGTGTGTGGTGGAAATACTTGGCCATTTCTGGCCAAATTAACCACCTACAATAGGTGTGTAGTTGCGATAAATGGTCTCATTATGACCAGAAATGAACCTACAATAGGTGTGTGGTGGAAATACATGGCCATTTCTGGCCAAATTAACCACCTACAATAGGTGTGTGGTGGCGATAAATGGTCACCTTATGATCAGAAATGGACCTACAATAGGTGTGTGGTGGAAATACTTGGCCATTTCTGGCCAAATTAACCACCTACAATAGGTGTGTGGTGGCGATAAATGGTCACCTTATGATCAGAAATGGACCTACAATAGGTGTGTGGTGGAAATACTTGGCCATTTCTGGCCAAATTAACCACCTACAATAGGTGTGTAGTTGCGATAAATGGTCTCATTATGACCAGAAATGAACCTACAATAGGTGTGTGGTGGAAATACATGGCCATTTCTGGCCAAATTAACCACCTACAATAGGTGTGTGGTGGCGATAAATGGTCACCTTATGATCAGAAATGGACCTACAATAGGTGTGTGGTGGAAATACTTGGCCATTTCTGGCCAAATTAACCACCTACAATAGGTGTGTGGTGGCGATAAATGGTCACCTTATGATCAGAAATGGACCTACAATAGGTGTGTGGTGGAAATACTTGGCCATTTCTGGCCAAATTAACCACCTACAATAGGTGTGTGGTTGCGATAAATGGTCTCATTATGACCAGAAATGAACCTACAATAGGTGTGTGGTGGAAATACATGGCCATTTCTGGCCAAATTAACCACCTACAATAGGTGTGTGGTGGCGATAAATGGTCACCTTATGATCAGAAATGGACCTACAATAGGTGTGTGGTGGAAATACTTGGCCATTTCTGGCCAAATTAACCACCTACAATAGGTGTGTGGTGGCGATAAATGGCCACCTTATGATCAGAAATGGACCTACAATAGGTGTGTGGTGGAAATACTTGGCCATTTCTGGCCAAATTAACCACCTACAATAGGTGTGTAGTTGCGATAAATGGTCTCATTATGACCAGAAATGAACCTACAATAGGTGTGTGGTGGAAATACATGGCCATTTCTGGCCAAATTAACCACCTACAATAGGTGTGTGGTGGCGATAAATGGTCACCTTATGATCAGAAATGGACCTACAATAGGTGTGTGGTGGAAATACTTGGCCATTTCTGGCCAAATTAACCACCTACAATAGGTGTGTGGTGGCGATAAATGGCCACCTTATGATCAGAAATGGACCTACAATAGGTGTGTGGTGGAAATACTTGGCCATTTCTAGCCAAATTAACCACCTACAATAGGTGTGTGGTGGCGATAAATGGTCACCTTATGATCAGAAATGGACCTACAATAGGTGTGTGGTGGAAATACTTGGCCATTTCTGGCCAAATTAACCACCTACAATAGGTGTGTGGTGGCGATAAATGGTCACCTTATGATCAGAAATGGACCTACAATAGGTGTGTGGTGGAAATACTTGGCCATTTCTGGCCAAATTAACCACCTACAATAGGTGTGTGGTTGCGATAAATGGTCTCATTATGACCAGAAATGAACCTACAATAGGTGTGTGGTGGAAATACATGGCCATTTCTGGCCAAATTAACCACCTACAATAGGTGTGTGGTGGCGATAAATGGTCACCTTATGATCAGAAATGGACCTACAATACGTGTGTGGTGGAAATACTTGGCCATTTCTGGCCAAATTAACCACCTACAATAGGTGTGTGGTGGCGATAAATGGTCACCTTATGATCAGAAATGGACCTACAATAGGTGTGTGGTGGAAATACTTGGCCATTTCTGGCCAAATTAACCACCTACAATAGGTGTGTGGTGGCGATAAATGGCCACCTTATGATCAGAAATGGACCTACAATAGGTGTGTGGTGGAAATACTTGGCCATTTCTGGCCAAATTAACCACCTACAATAGGTGTGTGGTGGCGATAAATGGTCACCTTATGATCAGAAATGGACCTACAATAGGTGTGTGGTGGAAATACTTGGCCATTTCTGGCCAAATTAACCACCTACAATAGGTGTGTGGTGGCGATAAATGGTCACCTTATGATCAGAAATGGACCTACAATAGGTGTGTGGTGGAAATACTTGGCCATTTCTGGCCAAATTAACCACCTACAATAGGTGTGTGGTGGCGATAAATGGTCACCTTATGATCAGAAATGGACCTACAATAGGTGTGTGGTGGAAATACTTGGCCATTTCTGGCCAAATTAACCACCTACAATAGGTGTGTAGTTGCGATAAATGGTCTCATTATGACCAGAAATGAACCTACAATAGGTGTGTGGTGGAAATACATGGCCATTTCTGGCCAAATTAACCACCTACAATAGGTGTGTGGTGGCGAGAAATGGTCACCTTATGACCAGAAATGAACCTACAATAGGTGTGTGGTGGAAATACGTGGCCATTTCTGGCCAAATTAACCACCTACAATAGGTGTGTGGTGGCGATAAATGGTCACCTTATGATCAGAAATGGACCTACAATAGGTGTGTGGTGGAAATACTTGGCCATTTCTGGCCAAATTAACCACCTACAATAGGTGTGTAGTTGCGATAAATGGTCTCATTATGACCAGAAATGAACCTACAATAGGTGTGTGGTGGAAATACATGGCCATTTCTGGCCAAATTAACCACCTACAATAGGTGTGTGGTGGCGATAAATGGTCACCTTATGATCAGAAATGGACCTACAATAGGTGTGTGGTGGAAATACTTGGCCATTTCTGGCCAAATTAACCACCTACAATAGGTGTGTGGTGGCGATAAATGGCCACCTTATGATCAGAAATGGACCTACAATAGGTGTGTGGTGGAAATACTTGGCCATTTCTGGCCAAATTAACCACCTACAATAGGTGTGTGGTGGCGATAAATGGCCACCTTATGATCAGAAATGGACCTACAATAGGTGTGTGGTGGAAATACTTGGCCATTTCTGGCCAAATTAACCACCTACAATAGGTGTGTAGTTGCGATAAATTGTCTCATTATGACCAGAAATGAACCTACAATAGGTGTGTGGTGGAAATACATGGCCATTTCTGGCCAAATTAACCACCTACAATAGGTGTGTGGTGGCGAGAAATGGTCACCTTATGACCAGAAATGAACCTACAATAGGTGTGTGGTGGAAATACGTGGCCATTTCTGGCCAAATTAACCACCTACAATAGGTGTGTGGTGGCGATAAATGGTCACCTTATGATCAGAAATGGACCTACAATAGGTGTGTGGTGGAAATACTTGGCCATTTCTGGCCAAATTAACCACCTACAATAGGTGTGTAGTTGCGATAAATGGTCTCATTATGACCAGAAATGAACCTACAATAGGTGTGTGGTGGAAATACATGGCCATTTCTGGCCAAATTAACCACCTACAATAGGTGTGTGGTGGCGATAAATGGTCACCTTATGATCAGAAATGGACCTACAATAGGTGTGTGGTGGAAATACTTGGCCATTTCTGGCCAAATTAACCACCTACAATAGGTGTGTGGTGGCGATAAATGGCCACCTTATGATCAGAAATGGACCTACAATAGGTGTGTGGTGGAAATACTTGGCCATTTCTAGCCAAATTAACCACCTACAATAGGTGTGTGGTGGCGATAAATGGTCACCTTATGATCAGAAATGGACCTACAATAGGTGTGTGGTGGAAATACTTGGCCATTTCTGGCCAAATTAACCACCTACAATAGGTGTGTGGTGGCGATAAATGGTCACCTTATGATCAGAAATGGACCTACAATAGGTGTGTGGTGGAAATACTTGGCCATTTCTGGCCAAATTAACCACCTACAATAGGTGTGTAGTTGCGATAAATGGTCTCATTATGACCAGAAATGAACCTACAATAGGTGTGTGGTGGAAATACATGGCCATTTCTGGCCAAATTAACCACCTACAATAGGTGTGTGGTGGCGATAAATGGTCACCTTATGATCAGAAATGGACCTACAATAGGTGTGTGGTGGAAATACTTGGCCATTTCTGGCCAAATTAACCACCTACAATAGGTGTGTGGTGGCGATAAATGGTCACCTTATGATCAGAAATGGACCTACAATAGGTGTGTGGTGGAAATACTTGGCCATTTCTGGCCAAATTAACCACCTACAATAGGTGTGTAGTTGCGATAAATGGTCTCATTATGACCAGAAATGAACCTACAATAGGTGTGTGGTGGAAATACATGGCCATTTCTGGCCAAATTAACCACCTACAATAGGTGTGTGGTGGCGAGAAATGGTCACCTTATGACCAGAAATGAACCTACAATAGGTGTGTGGTGGAAATACGTGGCCATTTCTGGCCAAATTAACCACCTACAATAGGTGTGTGGTGGCGATAAATGGTCACCTTATGATCAGAAATGGACCTACAATAGGTGTGTGGTGGAAATACTTGGCCATTTCTGGCCAAATTAACCACCTACAATAGGTGTGTAGTTGCGATAAATGGTCTCATTATGACCAGAAATGAACCTACAATAGGTGTGTGGTGGAAATACATGGCCATTTCTGGCCAAATTAACCACCTACAATAGGTGTGTGGTGGCGATAAATGGTCACCTTATGATCAGAAATGGACCTACAATAGGTGTGTGGTGGAAATACTTGGCCATTTCTGGCCAAATTAACCACCTACAATAGGTGTGTAGTTGCGATAAATGGTCTCATTATGACCAGAAATGAACCTACAATAGGTGTGTGGTGGAAATACATGGCCATTTCTGGCCAAATTAACCACCTACAATAGGTGTGTGGTGGCGAGAAATGGTCACCTTATGACCAGAAATGAACCTACAATAGGTGTGTGGTGGAAATACGTGGCCATTTCTGGCCAAATTAACCACCTACAATAGGTGTGTGGTGGCGATAAATGGTTACCTTATGATCAGAAATGGACCTACAATAGGTGTGTGGTGGAAATACTTGGCCATTTCTGGCCAAATTAACCACCTACAATAGGTGTGTAGTTGCGATAAATGGTCTCATTATGACCAGAAATGAACCTACAATAGGTGTGTGGTGGAAATACATGGCCATTTCTGGCCAAATTAACCACCTACAATAGGTGTGTGGTGGCGATAAATGGTCACCTTATGATCAGAAATGGACCTACAATAGGTGTGTGGTGGAAATACTTGGCCATTTCTGGCCAAATTAACCACCTACAATAGGTGTGTGGTGGCGATAAATGGCCACCTTATGATCAGAAATGGACCTACAATAGGTGTGTGGTGGAAATACTTGGCCATTTCTAGCCAAATTAACCACCTACAATAGGTGTGTGGTGGCGATAAATGGTCACCTTATGATCAGAAATGGACCTACAATAGGTGTGTGGTGGAAATACTTGGCCATTTCTGGCCAAATTAACCACCTACAATAGGTGTGTGGTGGCGATAAATGGTCACCTTATGATCAGAAATGGACCTACAATAGGTGTGTGGTGGAAATACTTGGCCATTTCTGGCCAAATTAACCACCTACAATAGGTGTGTGGTTGCGATAAATGGTCTCATTATGACCAGAAATGAACCTACAATAGGTGTGTGGTGGAAATACATGGCCATTTCTGGCCAAATTAACCACCTACAATAGGTGTGTGGTGGCGATAAATGGTCACCTTATGATCAGAAATGGACCTACAATAGGTGTGTGGTGGAAATACTTGGCCATTTCTGGCCAAATTAACCACCTACAATAGGTGTGTGGTGGCGATAAATGGTCACCTTATGATCAGAAATGGACCTACAATAGGTGTGTGGTGGAAATACTTGGCCATTTCTGGCCAAATTAACCACCTACAATAGGTGTGTGGTGGCGATAAATGGCCACCTTATGATCAGAAATGGACCTACAATAGGTGTGTGGTGGAAATACTTGGCCATTTCTGGCCAAATTAACCACCTACAATAGGTGTGTGGTGGCGATAAATGGTCACCTTATGATCAGAAATGGACCTACAATAGGTGTGTGGTGGAAATACTTGGCCATTTCTGGCCAAATTAACCACCTACAATAGGTGTGTGGTGGCGATAAATGGTCACCTTATGATCAGAAATGGACCTACAATAGGTGTGTGGTGGAAATACTTGGCCATTTCTGGCCAAATTAACCACCTACAATAGGTGTGTGGTGGCGATAAATGGTCACCTTATGATCAGAAATGGACCTACAATAGGTGTGTGGTGGAAATACTTGGCCATTTCTGGCCAAATTAACCACCTACAATAGGTGTGTAGTTGCGATAAATGGTCTCATTATGACCAGAAATGAACCTACAATAGGTGTGTGGTGGAAATACATGGCCATTTCTGGCCAAATTAACCACCTACAATAGGTGTGTGGTGGCGAGAAATGGTCACCTTATGACCAGAAATGAACCTACAATAGGTGTGTGGTGGAAATACGTGGCCATTTCTGGCCAAATTAACCACCTACAATAGGTGTGTGGTGGCGATAAATGGTCACCTTATGATCAGAAATGGACCTACAATAGGTGTGTGGTGGAAATACTTGGCCATTTCTGGCCAAATTAACCACCTACAATAGGTGTGTAGTTGCGATAAATGGTCTCATTATGACCAGAAATGAACCTACAATAGGTGTGTGGTGGAAATACATGGCCATTTCTGGCCAAATTAACCACCTACAATAGGTGTGTGGTGGCGATAAATGGTCACCTTATGATCAGAAATGGACCTACAATAGGTGTGTGGTGGAAATACTTGGCCATTTCTGGCCAAATTAACCACCTACAATAGGTGTGTGGTGGCGATAAATGGCCACCTTATGATCAGAAATGGACCTACAATAGGTGTGTGGTGGAAATACTTGGCCATTTCTGGCCAAATTAACCACCTACAATAGGTGTGTAGTTGCGATAAATGGTCTCATTATGACCAGAAATGAACCTACAATAGGTGTGTGGTGGAAATACATGGCCATTTCTGGCCAAATTAACCACCTACAATAGGTGTGTGGTGGCGAGAAATGGTCACCTTATGACCAGAAATGAACCTACAATAGGTGTGTGGTGGAAATACGTGGCCATTTCTGGCCAAATTAACCACCTACAATAGGTGTGTGGTGGCGATAAATGGTCACCTTATGATCAGAAATGGACCTACAATAGGTGTGTGGTGGAAATACTTGGCCATTTCTGGCCAAATTAACCACCTACAATAGGTGTGTAGTTGCGATAAATGGTCTCATTATGACCAGAAATGAACCTACAATAGGTGTGTGGTGGAAATACATGGCCATTTCTGGCCAAATTAACCACCTACAATAGGTGTGTGGTGGCGATAAATGGTCACCTTATGATCAGAAATGGACCTACAATAGGTGTGTGGTGGAAATACTTGGCCATTTCTGGCCAAATTAACCACCTACAATAGGTGTGTGGTGGCGATAAATGGCCACCTTATGATCAGAAATGGACCTACAATAGGTGTGTGGTGGAAATACTTGGCCATTTCTGGCCAAATTAACCACCTACAATAGGTGTGTAGTTGCGATAAATGGTCTCATTATGACCAGAAATGAACCTACAATAGGTGTGTGGTGGAAATACATGGCCATTTCTGGCCAAATTAACCACCTACAATAGGTGTGTGGTGGCGAGAAATGGTCACCTTATGACCAGAAATGAACCTACAATAGGTGTGTGGTGGAAATACGTGGCCATTTCTGGCCAAATTAACCACCTACAATAGGTGTGTGGTGGCGATAAATGGTCACCTTATGATCAGAAATGGACCTACAATAGGTGTGTGGTGGAAATACTTGGCCATTTCTGGCCAAATTAACCACCTACAATAGGTGTGTAGTTGCGATAAATGGTCTCATTATGACCAGAAATGAACCTACAATAGGTGTGTGGTGGAAATACATGGCCATTTCTGGCCAAATTAACCACCTACAATAGGTGTGTGGTGGCGATAAATGGTCACCTTATGATCAGAAATGGACCTACAATAGGTGTGTGGTGGAAATACTTGGCCATTTCTGGCCAAATTAACCACCTACAATAGGTGTGTGGTGGCGATAAATGGCCACCTTATGATCAGAAATGGACCTACAATAGGTGTGTGGTGGAAATACTTGGCCATTTCTAGCCAAATTAACCACCTACAATAGGTGTGTGGTGGCGATAAATGGTCACCTTATGATCAGAAATGGACCTACAATAGGTGTGTGGTGGAAATACTTGGCCATTTCTGGCCAAATTAACCACCTACAATAGGTGTGTGGTGGCGATAAATGGTCACCTTATGATCAGAAATGGACCTACAATAGGTGTGTGGTGGAAATACTTGGCCATTTCTGGCCAAATTAACCACCTACAATAGGTGTGTAGTTGCGATAAATGGTCTCATTATGACCAGAAATGAACCTACAATAGGTGTGTGGTGGAAATACATGGCCATTTCTGGCCAAATTAACCACCTACAATAGGTGTGTGGTGGCGATAAATGGTCACCTTATGATCAGAAATGGACCTACAATAGGTGTGTGGTGGAAATACTTGGCCATTTCTGGCCAAATTAACCACCTACAATAGGTGTGTGGTGGCGATAAATGGTCACCTTATGATCAGAAATGGACCTACAATAGGTGTGTGGTGGAAATACTTGGCCATTTCTGGCCAAATTAACCACCTACAATAGGTGTGTAGTTGCGATAAATGGTCTCATTATGACCAGAAATGAACCTACAATAGGTGTGTGGTGGAAATACATGGCCATTTCTGGCCAAATTAACCACCTACAATAGGTGTGTGGTGGCGAGAAATGGTCACCTTATGACCAGAAATGAACCTACAATAGGTGTGTGGTGGAAATACGTGGCCATTTCTGGCCAAATTAACCACCTACAATAGGTGTGTGGTGGCGATAAATGGTCACCTTATGATCAGAAATGGACCTACAATAGGTGTGTGGTGGAAATACTTGGCCATTTCTGGCCAAATTAACCACCTACAATAGGTGTGTAGTTGCGATAAATGGTCTCATTATGACCAGAAATGAACCTACAATAGGTGTGTGGTGGAAATACATGGCCATTT
>CAXHLB010000568.1:0-36413 GCA_964017235.1 Sabellastarte sp. h YS-2021 | reverse complement strand
GTGCCTTAAGGTTTGCTCATATTTTGACCAATAGGGCAGAAGTAAGGCTGTAAACCATATTTTTGGCGAGAGTGGGCAGCACTAAGAGAGAAATAAGTAGTGTATTCATTAAGAAATGCATACCAAGCTCAAAATACATGTATTGGGAGTGCATGTAGCGAGGGTACCATAAACTGGCAATTCAGCTCCAAACACCCCTTAAATGGGTTGGATCTGGCTCAAATTTTCACAGGAAACTCAGTTTTCATCATAGAATTAAATTGCATTTGTCTGACAAAGTCGAGGGCCATATTTTGGAATTTCATTTTTCGGGGTGTGGGCCTGGTCTGCCCCCCCTCATGAGGGGTAATTTCAGGTATATCATATTGTGGTCAATCTGAAGCACCTATTTAATTTCAGACATGTTTTCATCATAAATGAGGACATTTTAGGCACAATTGGAGCATTACATGTCTGAACCGAAATTATTTAACCCGAATATTGCTGTTAAAATGGTGTAAAATACATGTAAATCAGCCCAAATGAGTAGTAAATGTTGGTCTATAATCCTGAAATTTGGCCAGGAAATAGTCTGTAACCTACTAAATCTGACTGCATAGGTTTTAGAATTACATCCAGTATAGCAGTGATTACTGGTGTGGTATATGGGCCCCAGCAGGCCTGTAATTCGCCTTCTGGGGGGTGCCTTAAGGTTTGCTCATATTTTGACCAATAGGGCAGAAGTAAGGCTGTAAACCATATTTTTGGCGAGAGTGGGCAGCACTAAGAGAGAAATAAGTAGTGTATTCATTAAGAAATGCATACCAAGCTCAAAATACATGTATTGGGAGTGCATGTAGCGAGGGTACCATAAACTGGCAATTCAGCTCCAAACACCCCTTAAATGGGTTGGATCTGGCTCAAATTTTCACAGGAAACTCAGTTTTCATCATAGAATTAAATTGCATTTGTCTGACAAAGTCGAGGGCCATATTTTGGAATTTCATTTTTCGGGGTGTGGGCCTGGTCTGCCCCCCCTCATGAGGGGTAATTTCAGGTATATCATATTGTGGTCAATCTGAAGCACCTATTTAATTTCAGACATGTTTTCATCATAAATGAGGACATTTTAGGCACAATTGGAGCATTACATGTCTGAACCGAAATTATTTAACCCGAATATTGCTGTTAAAATGGTGTAAAATACATGTAAATCAGCCCAAATGAGTAGTAAATGTTGGTCTATAATCCTGAAATTTGGCCAGGAAATAGTCTGTAACCTACTAAATCTGACTGCATAGGTTTTAGAATTACATCCAGTATAGCAGTGATTACTGGTGTGGTATATGGGCCCCAGCAGGCCTGTAATTCGCCTTCTGGGGGGTGCCTTAAGGTTTGCTCATATTTTGACCAATAGGGCAGAAGTAAGGCTGTAAACCATATTTTTGGCGAGAGTGGGCAGCACTAAGAGAGAAATAAGTAGTGTATTCATTAAGAAATGCATACCAAGCTCAAAATACATGTATTGGGAGTGCATGTAGCGAGGGTACCATAAACTGGCAATTCAGCTCCAAACACCCCTTAAATGGGTTGGATCTGGCTCAAATTTTCACAGGAAACTCAGTTTTCATCATAGAATTAAATTGCATTTGTCTGACAAAGTCGAGGGCCATATTTTGGAATTTCATTTTTCGGGGTGTGGGCCTGGTCTGCCCCCCCTCATGAGGGGTAATTTCAGGTATATCATATTGTGGTCAATCTGAAGCACCTATTTAATTTCAGACATGTTTTCATCATAAATGAGGACATTTTAGGCACAATTGGAGCATTACATGTCTGAACCGAAATTATTTAACCCGAATATTGCTGTTAAAATGGTGTAAAATACATGTAAATCAGCCCAAATGAGTAGTAAATGTTGGTCTATAATCCTGAAATTTGGCCAGGAAATAGTCTGTAACCTACTAAATCTGACTGCATAGGTTTTAGAATTACATCCAGTATAGCAGTGATTACTGGTGTGGTATATGGGCCCCAGCAGGCCTGTAATTCGCCTTCTGGGGGGTGCCTTAAGGTTTGCTCATATTTTGACCAATAGGGCAGAAGTAAGGCTGTAAACCATATTTTTGGCGAGAGTGGGCAGCACTAAGAGAGAAATAAGTAGTGTATTCATTAAGAAATGCATACCAAGCTCAAAATACATGTATTGGGAGTGCATGTAGCGAGGGTACCATAAACTGGCAATTCAGCTCCAAACACCCCTTAAATGGGTTGGATCTGGCTCAAATTTTCACAGGAAACTCAGTTTTCATCATAGAATTAAATTGCATTTGTCTGACAAAGTCGAGGGCCATATTTTGGAATTTCATTTTTCGGGGTGTGGGCCTGGTCTGCCCCCCCTCATGAGGGGTAATTTCAGGTATATCATATTGTGGTCAATCTGAAGCACCTATTTAATTTCAGACATGTTTTCATCATAAATGAGGACATTTTAGGCACAATTGGAGCATTACATGTCTGAACCGAAATTATTTAACCCGAATATTGCTGTTAAAATGGTGTAAAATACATGTAAATCAGCCCAAATGAGTAGTAAATGTTGGTCTATAATCCTGAAATTTGGCCAGGAAATAGTCTGTAACCTACTAAATCTGACTGCATAGGTTTTAGAATTACATCCAGTATAGCAGTGATTACTGGTGTGGTATATGGGCCCCAGCAGGCCTGTAATTCGCCTTCTGGGGGGTGCCTTAAGGTTTGCTCATATTTTGACCAATAGGGCAGAAGTAAGGCTGTAAACCATATTTTTGGCGAGAGTGGGCAGCACTAAGAGAGAAATAAGTAGTGTATTCATTAAGAAATGCATACCAAGCTCAAAATACATGTATTGGGAGTGCATGTAGCGAGGGTACCATAAACTGGCAATTCAGCTCCAAACACCCCTTAAATGGGTTGGATCTGGCTCAAATTTTCACAGGAAACTCAGTTTTCATCATAGAATTAAATTGCATTTGTCTGACAAAGTCGAGGGCCATATTTTGGAATTTCATTTTTCGGGGTGTGGGCCTGGTCTGCCCCCCCTCATGAGGGGTAATTTCAGGTATATCATATTGTGGTCAATCTGAAGCACCTATTTAATTTCAGACATGTTTTCATCATAAATGAGGACATTTTAGGCACAATTGGAGCATTACATGTCTGAACCGAAATTATTTAACCCGAATATTGCTGTTAAAATGGTGTAAAATACATGTAAATCAGCCCAAATGAGTAGTAAATGTTGGTCTATAATCCTGAAATTTGGCCAGGAAATAGTCTGTAACCTACTAAATCTGACTGCATAGGTTTTAGAATTACATCCAGTATAGCAGTGATTACTGGTGTGGTATATGGGCCCCAGCAGGCCTGTAATTCGCCTTCTGGGGGGTGCCTTAAGGTTTGCTCATATTTTGACCAATAGGGCAGAAGTAAGGCTGTAAACCATATTTTTGGCGAGAGTGGGCAGCACTAAGAGAGAAATAAGTAGTGTATTCATTAAGAAATGCATACCAAGCTCAAAATACATGTATTGGGAGTGCATGTAGCGAGGGTACCATAAACTGGCAATTCAGCTCCAAACACCCCTTAAATGGGTTGGATCTGGCTCAAATTTTCACAGGAAACTCAGTTTTCATCATAGAATTAAATTGCATTTGTCTGACAAAGTCGAGGGCCATATTTTGGAATTTCATTTTTCGGGGTGTGGGCCTGGTCTGCCCCCCCTCATGAGGGGTAATTTCAGGTATATCATATTGTGGTCAATCTGAAGCACCTATTTAATTTCAGACATGTTTTCATCATAAATGAGGACATTTTAGGCACAATTGGAGCATTACATGTCTGAACCGAAATTATTTAACCCGAATATTGCTGTTAAAATGGTGTAAAATACATGTAAATCAGCCCAAATGAGTAGTAAATGTTGGTCTATAATCCTGAAATTTGGCCAGGAAATAGTCTGTAACCTACTAAATCTGACTGCATAGGTTTTAGAATTACATCCAGTATAGCAGTGATTACTGGTGTGGTATATGGGCCCCAGCAGGCCTGTAATTCGCCTTCTGGGGGGTGCCTTAAGGTTTGCTCATATTTTGACCAATAGGGCAGAAGTAAGGCTGTAAACCATATTTTTGGCGAGAGTGGGCAGCACTAAGAGAGAAATAAGTAGTGTATTCATTAAGAAATGCATACCAAGCTCAAAATACATGTATTGGGAGTGCATGTAGCGAGGGTACCATAAACTGGCAATTCAGCTCCAAACACCCCTTAAATGGGTTGGATCTGGCTCAAATTTTCACAGGAAACTCAGTTTTCATCATAGAATTAAATTGCATTTGTCTGACAAAGTCGAGGGCCATATTTTGGAATTTCATTTTTCGGGGTGTGGGCCTGGTCTGCCCCCCCTCATGAGGGGTAATTTCAGGTATATCATATTGTGGTCAATCTGAAGCACCTATTTAATTTCAGACATGTTTTCATCATAAATGAGGACATTTTAGGCACAATTGGAGCATTACATGTCTGAACCGAAATTATTTAACCCGAATATTGCTGTTAAAATGGTGTAAAATACATGTAAATCAGCCCAAATGAGTAGTAAATGTTGGTCTATAATCCTGAAATTTGGCCAGGAAATAGTCTGTAACCTACTAAATCTGACTGCATAGGTTTTAGAATTACATCCAGTATAGCAGTGATTACTGGTGTGGTATATGGGCCCCAGCAGGCCTGTAATTCGCCTTCTGGGGGGTGCCTTAAGGTTTGCTCATATTTTGACCAATAGGGCAGAAGTAAGGCTGTAAACCATATTTTTGGCGAGAGTGGGCAGCACTAAGAGAGAAATAAGTAGTGTATTCATTAAGAAATGCATACCAAGCTCAAAATACATGTATTGGGAGTGCATGTAGCGAGGGTACCATAAACTGGCAATTCAGCTCCAAACACCCCTTAAATGGGTTGGATCTGGCTCAAATTTTCACAGGAAACTCAGTTTTCATCATAGAATTAAATTGCATTTGTCTGACAAAGTCGAGGGCCATATTTTGGAATTTCATTTTTCGGGGTGTGGGCCTGGTCTGCCCCCCCTCATGAGGGGTAATTTCAGGTATATCATATTGTGGTCAATCTGAAGCACCTATTTAATTTCAGACATGTTTTCATCATAAATGAGGACATTTTAGGCACAATTGGAGCATTACATGTCTGAACCGAAATTATTTAACCCGAATATTGCTGTTAAAATGGTGTAAAATACATGTAAATCAGCCCAAATGAGTAGTAAATGTTGGTCTATAATCCTGAAATTTGGCCAGGAAATAGTCTGTAACCTACTAAATCTGACTGCATAGGTTTTAGAATTACATCCAGTATAGCAGTGATTACTGGTGTGGTATATGGGCCCCAGCAGGCCTGTAATTCGCCTTCTGGGGGGTGCCTTAAGGTTTGCTCATATTTTGACCAATAGGGCAGAAGTAAGGCTGTAAACCATATTTTTGGCGAGAGTGGGCAGCACTAAGAGAGAAATAAGTAGTGTATTCATTAAGAAATGCATACCAAGCTCAAAATACATGTATTGGGAGTGCATGTAGCGAGGGTACCATAAACTGGCAATTCAGCTCCAAACACCCCTTAAATGGGTTGGATCTGGCTCAAATTTTCACAGGAAACTCAGTTTTCATCATAGAATTAAATTGCATTTGTCTGACAAAGTCGAGGGCCATATTTTGGAATTTCATTTTTCGGGGTGTGGGCCTGGTCTGCCCCCCCTCATGAGGGGTAATTTCAGGTATATCATATTGTGGTCAATCTGAAGCACCTATTTAATTTCAGACATGTTTTCATCATAAATGAGGACATTTTAGGCACAATTGGAGCATTACATGTCTGAACCGAAATTATTTAACCCGAATATTGCTGTTAAAATGGTGTAAAATACATGTAAATCAGCCCAAATGAGTAGTAAATGTTGGTCTATAATCCTGAAATTTGGCCAGGAAATAGTCTGTAACCTACTAAATCTGACTGCATAGGTTTTAGAATTACATCCAGCATAGCAGTGATTACTGGTGTGGTATATGGGCCCCAGCAGGCCTGTAATTCGCCTTCTGGGGGGTGCCTTAAGGTTTGCTCATATTTTGACCAATAGGGCAGAAGTAAGGCTGTAAACCATATTTTTGGCGAGAGTGGGCAGCACTAAGAGAGAAATAAGTAGTGTATTCATTAAGAAATGCATACCAAGCTCAAAATACATGTATTGGGAGTGCATGTAGCGAGGGTACCATAAACTGGCAATTCAGCTCCAAACACCCCTTAAATGGGTTGGATCTGGCTCAAATTTTCACAGGAAACTCAGTTTTCATCATAGAATTAAATTGCATTTGTCTGACAAAGTCGAGGGCCATATTTTGGAATTTCATTTTTCGGGGTGTGGGCCTGGTCTGCCCCCCCTCATGAGGGGTAATTTCAGGTATATCATATTGTGGTCAATCTGAAGCACCTATTTAATTTCAGACATGTTTTCATCATAAATGAGGACATTTTAGGCACAATTGGAGCATTACATGTCTGAACCGAAATTATTTAACCCGAATATTGCTGTTAAAATGGTGTAAAATACATGTAAATCAGCCCAAATGAGTAGTAAATGTTGGTCTATAATCCTGAAATTTGGCCAGGAAATAGTCTGTAACCTACTAAATCTGACTGCATAGGTTTTAGAATTACATCCAGTATAGCAGTGATTACTGGTGTGGTATATGGGCCCCAGCAGGCCTGTAATTCGCCTTCTGGGGGGTGCCTTAAGGTTTGCTCATATTTTGACCAATAGGGCAGAAGTAAGGCTGTAAACCATATTTTTGGCGAGAGTGGGCAGCACTAAGAGAGAAATAAGTAGTGTATTCATTAAGAAATGCATACCAAGCTCAAAATACATGTATTGGGAGTGCATGTAGCGAGGGTACCATAAACTGGCAATTCAGCTCCAAACACCCCTTAAATGGGTTGGATCTGGCTCAAATTTTCACAGGAAACTCAGTTTTCATCATAGAATTAAATTGCATTTGTCTGACAAAGTCGAGGGCCATATTTTGGAATTTCATTTTTCGGGGTGTGGGCCTGGTCTGCCCCCCCTCATGAGGGGTAATTTCAGGTATATCATATTGTGGTCAATCTGAAGCACCTATTTAATTTCAGACATGTTTTCATCATAAATGAGGACATTTTAGGCACAATTGGAGCATTACATGTCTGAACCGAAATTATTTAACCCGAATATTGCTGTTAAAATGGTGTAAAATACATGTAAATCAGCCCAAATGAGTAGTAAATGTTGGTCTATAATCCTGAAATTTGGCCAGGAAATAGTCTGTAACCTACTAAATCTGACTGCATAGGTTTTAGAATTACATCCAGTATAGCAGTGATTACTGGTGTGGTATATGGGCCCCAGCAGGCCTGTAATTCGCCTTCTGGGGGGTGCCTTAAGGTTTGCTCATATTTTGACCAATAGGGCAGAAGTAAGGCTGTAAACCATATTTTTGGCGAGAGTGGGCAGCACTAAGAGAGAAATAAGTAGTGTATTCATTAAGAAATGCATACCAAGCTCAAAATACATGTATTGGGAGTGCATGTAGCGAGGGTACCATAAACTGGCAATTCAGCTCCAAACACCCCTTAAATGGGTTGGATCTGGCTCAAATTTTCACAGGAAACTCAGTTTTCATCATAGAATTAAATTGCATTTGTCTGACAAAGTCGAGGGCCATATTTTGGAATTTCATTTTTCGGGGTGTGGGCCTGGTCTGCCCCCCCTCATGAGGGGTAATTTCAGGTATATCATATTGTGGTCAATCTGAAGCACCTATTTAATTTCAGACATGTTTTCATCATAAATGAGGACATTTTAGGCACAATTGGAGCATTACATGTCTGAACCGAAATTATTTAACCCGAATATTGCTGTTAAAATGGTGTAAAATACATGTAAATCAGCCCAAATGAGTAGTAAATGTTGGTCTATAATCCTGAAATTTGGCCAGGAAATAGTCTGTAACCTACTAAATCTGACTGCATAGGTTTTAGAATTACATCCAGTATAGCAGTGATTACTGGTGTGGTATATGGGCCCCAGCAGGCCTGTAATTCGCCTTCTGGGGGGTGCCTTAAGGTTTGCTCATATTTTGACCAATAGGGCAGAAGTAAGGCTGTAAACCATATTTTTGGCGAGAGTGGGCAGCACTAAGAGAGAAATAAGTAGTGTATTCATTAAGAAATGCATACCAAGCTCAAAATACATGTATTGGGAGTGCATGTAGCGAGGGTACCATAAACTGGCAATTCAGCTCCAAACACCCCTTAAATGGGTTGGATCTGGCTCAAATTTTCACAGGAAACTCAGTTTTCATCATAGAATTAAATTGCATTTGTCTGACAAAGTCGAGGGCCATATTTTGGAATTTCATTTTTCGGGGTGTGGGCCTGGTCTGCCCCCCCTCATGAGGGGTAATTTCAGGTATATCATATTGTGGTCAATCTGAAGCACCTATTTAATTTCAGACATGTTTTCATCATAAATGAGGACATTTTAGGCACAATTGGAGCATTACATGTCTGAACCGAAATTATTTAACCCGAATATTGCTGTTAAAATGGTGTAAAATACATGTAAATCAGCCCAAATGAGTAGTAAATGTTGGTCTATAATCCTGAAATTTGGCCAGGAAATAGTCTGTAACCTACTAAATCTGACTGCATAGGTTTTAGAATTACATCCAGTATAGCAGTGATTACTGGTGTGGTATATGGGCCCCAGCAGGCCTGTAATTCGCCTTCTGGGGGGTGCCTTAAGGTTTGCTCATATTTTGACCAATAGGGCAGAAGTAAGGCTGTAAACCATATTTTTGGCGAGAGTGGGCAGCACTAAGAGAGAAATAAGTAGTGTATTCATTAAGAAATGCATACCAAGCTCAAAATACATGTATTGGGAGTGCATGTAGCGAGGGTACCATAAACTGGCAATTCAGCTCCAAACACCCCTTAAATGGGTTGGATCTGGCTCAAATTTTCACAGGAAACTCAGTTTTCATCATAGAATTAAATTGCATTTGTCTGACAAAGTCGAGGGCCATATTTTGGAATTTCATTTTTCGGGGTGTGGGCCTGGTCTGCCCCCCCTCATGAGGGGTAATTTCAGGTATATCATATTGTGGTCAATCTGAAGCACCTATTTAATTTCAGACATGTTTTCATCATAAATGAGGACATTTTAGGCACAATTGGAGCATTACATGTCTGAACCGAAATTATTTAACCCGAATATTGCTGTTAAAATGGTGTAAAATACATGTAAATCAGCCCAAATGAGTAGTAAATGTTGGTCTATAATCCTGAAATTTGGCCAGGAAATAGTCTGTAACCTACTAAATCTGACTGCATAGGTTTTAGAATTACATCCAGTATAGCAGTGATTACTGGTGTGGTATATGGGCCCCAGCAGGCCTGTAATTCGCCTTCTGGGGGGTGCCTTAAGGTTTGCTCATATTTTGACCAATAGGGCAGAAGTAAGGCTGTAAACCATATTTTTGGCGAGAGTGGGCAGCACTAAGAGAGAAATAAGTAGTGTATTCATTAAGAAATGCATACCAAGCTCAAAATACATGTATTGGGAGTGCATGTAGCGAGGGTACCATAAACTGGCAATTCAGCTCCAAACACCCCTTAAATGGGTTGGATCTGGCTCAAATTTTCACAGGAAACTCAGTTTTCATCATAGAATTAAATTGCATTTGTCTGACAAAGTCGAGGGCCATATTTTGGAATTTCATTTTTCGGGGTGTGGGCCTGGTCTGCCCCCCCTCATGAGGGGTAATTTCAGGTATATCATATTGTGGTCAATCTGAAGCACCTATTTAATTTCAGACATGTTTTCATCATAAATGAGGACATTTTAGGCACAATTGGAGCATTACATGTCTGAACCGAAATTATTTAACCCGAATATTGCTGTTAAAATGGTGTAAAATACATGTAAATCAGCCCAAATGAGTAGTAAATGTTGGTCTATAATCCTGAAATTTGGCCAGGAAATAGTCTGTAACCTACTAAATCTGACTGCATAGGTTTTAGAATTACATCCAGTATAGCAGTGATTACTGGTGTGGTATATGGGCCCCAGCAGGCCTGTAATTCGCCTTCTGGGGGGTGCCTTAAGGTTTGCTCATATTTTGACCAATAGGGCAGAAGTAAGGCTGTAAACCATATTTTTGGCGAGAGTGGGCAGCACTAAGAGAGAAATAAGTAGTGTATTCATTAAGAAATGCATACCAAGCTCAAAATACATGTATTGGGAGTGCATGTAGCGAGGGTACCATAAACTGGCAATTCAGCTCCAAACACCCCTTAAATGGGTTGGATCTGGCTCAAATTTTCACAGGAAACTCAGTTTTCATCATAGAATTAAATTGCATTTGTCTGACAAAGTCGAGGGCCATATTTTGGAATTTCATTTTTCGGGGTGTGGGCCTGGTCTGCCCCCCCTCATGAGGGGTAATTTCAGGTATATCATATTGTGGTCAATCTGAAGCACCTATTTAATTTCAGACATGTTTTCATCATAAATGAGGGCATTTTAGGCACAATTGGAGCATTACATGTCTGAACCGAAATTATTTAACCCGAATATTGCTGTTAAAATGGTGTAAAATACATGTAAATCAGCCCAAATGAGTAGTAAATGTTGGTCTATAATCCTGAAATTTGGCCAGGAAATAGTCTGTAACCTACTAAATCTGACTGCATAGGTTTTAGAATTACATCCAGTATAGCAGTGATTACTGGTGTGGTATATGGGCCCCAGCAGGCCTGTAATTCGCCTTCTGGGGGGTGCCTTAAGGTTTGCTCATATTTTGACCAATAGGGCAGAAGTAAGGCTGTAAACCATATTTTTGGCGAGAGTGGGCAGCACTAAGAGAGAAATAAGTAGTGTATTCATTAAGAAATGCATACCAAGCTCAAAATACATGTATTGGGAGTGCATGTAGCGAGGGTACCATAAACTGGCAATTCAGCTCCAAACACCCCTTAAATGGGTTGGATCTGGCTCAAATTTTCACAGGAAACTCAGTTTTCATCATAGAATTAAATTGCATTTGTCTGACAAAGTCGAGGGCCATATTTTGGAATTTCATTTTTCGGGGTGTGGGCCTGGTCTGCCCCCCCTCATGAGGGGTAATTTCAGGTATATCATATTGTGGTCAATCTGAAGCACCTATTTAATTTCAGACATGTTTTCATCATAAATGAGGGCATTTTAGGCACAATTGGAGCATTACATGTCTGAACCGAAATTATTTAACCCGAATATTGCTGTTAAAATGGTGTAAAATACATGTAAATCAGCCCAAATGAGTAGTAAATGTTGGTCTATAATCCTGAAATTTGGCCAGGAAATAGTCTGTAACCTACTAAATCTGACTGCATAGGTTTTAGAATTACATCCAGTATAGCAGTGATTACTGGTGTGGTATATGGGCCCCAGCAGGCCTGTAATTCGCCTTCTGGGGGGTGCCTTAAGGTTTGCTCATATTTTGACCAATAGGGCAGAAGTAAGGCTGTAAACCATATTTTTGGCGAGAGTGGGCAGCACTAAGAGAGAAATAAGTAGTGTATTCATTAAGAAATGCATACCAAGCTCAAAATACATGTATTGGGAGTGCATGTAGCGAGGGTACCATAAACTGGCAATTCAGCTCCAAACACCCCTTAAATGGGTTGGATCTGGCTCAAATTTTCACAGGAAACTCAGTTTTCATCATAGAATTAAATTGCATTTGTCTGACAAAGTCGAGGGCCATATTTTGGAATTTCATTTTTCGGGGTGTGGGCCTGGTCTGCCCCCCCTCATGAGGGGTAATTTCAGGTATATCATATTGTGGTCAATCTGAAGCACCTATTTAATTTCAGACATGTTTTCATCATAAATGAGGACATTTTAGGCACAATTGGAGCATTACATGTCTGAACCGAAATTATTTAACCCGAATATTGCTGTTAAAATGGTGTAAAATACATGTAAATCAGCCCAAATGAGTAGTAAATGTTGGTCTATAATCCTGAAATTTGGCCAGGAAATAGTCTGTAACCTACTAAATCTGACTGCATAGGTTTTAGAATTACATCCAGTATAGCAGTGATTACTGGTGTGGTATATGGGCCCCAGCAGGCCTGTAATTCGCCTTCTGGGGGGTGCCTTAAGGTTTGCTCATATTTTGACCAATAGGGCAGAAGTAAGGCTGTAAACCATATTTTTGGCGAGAGTGGGCAGCACTAAGAGAGAAATAAGTAGTGTATTCATTAAGAAATGCATACCAAGCTCAAAATACATGTATTGGGAGTGCATGTAGCGAGGGTACCATAAACTGGCAATTCAGCTCCAAACACCCCTTAAATGGGTTGGATCTGGCTCAAATTTTCACAGGAAACTCAGTTTTCATCATAGAATTAAATTGCATTTGTCTGACAAAGTCGAGGGCCATATTTTGGAATTTCATTTTTCGGGGTGTGGGCCTGGTCTGCCCCCCCTCATGAGGGGTAATTTCAGGTATATCATATTGTGGTCAATCTGAAGCACCTATTTAATTTCAGACATGTTTTCATCATAAATGAGGGCATTTTAGGCACAATTGGAGCATTACATGTCTGAACCGAAATTATTTAACCCGAATATTGCTGTTAAAATGGTGTAAAATACATGTAAATCAGCCCAAATGAGTAGTAAATGTTGGTCTATAATCCTGAAATTTGGCCAGGAAATAGTCTGTAACCTACTAAATCTGACTGCATAGGTTTTAGAATTACATCCAGTATAGCAGTGATTACTGGTGTGGTATATGGGCCCCAGCAGGCCTGTAATTCGCCTTCTGGGGGGTGCCTTAAGGTTTGCTCATATTTTGACCAATAGGGCAGAAGTAAGGCTGTAAACCATATTTTTGGCGAGAGTGGGCAGCACTAAGAGAGAAATAAGTAGTGTATTCATTAAGAAATGCATACCAAGCTCAAAATACATGTATTGGGAGTGCATGTAGCGAGGGTACCATAAACTGGCAATTCAGCTCCAAACACCCCTTAAATGGGTTGGATCTGGCTCAAATTTTCACAGGAAACTCAGTTTTCATCATAGAATTAAATTGCATTTGTCTGACAAAGTCGAGGGCCATATTTTGGAATTTCATTTTTCGGGGTGTGGGCCTGGTCTGCCCCCCCTCATGAGGGGTAATTTCAGGTATATCATATTGTGGTCAATCTGAAGCACCTATTTAATTTCAGACATGTTTTCATCATAAATGAGGGCATTTTAGGCACAATTGGAGCATTACATGTCTGAACCGAAATTATTTAACCCGAATATTGCTGTTAAAATGGTGTAAAATACATGTAAATCAGCCCAAATGAGTAGTAAATGTTGGTCTATAATCCTGAAATTTGGCCAGGAAATAGTCTGTAACCTACTAAATCTGACTGCATAGGTTTTAGAATTACATCCAGTATAGCAGTGATTACTGGTGTGGTATATGGGCCCCAGCAGGCCTGTAATTCGCCTTCTGGGGGGTGCCTTAAGGTTTGCTCATATTTTGACCAATAGGGCAGAAGTAAGGCTGTAAACCATATTTTTGGCGAGAGTGGGCAGCACTAAGAGAGAAATAAGTAGTGTATTCATTAAGAAATGCATACCAAGCTCAAAATACATGTATTGGGAGTGCATGTAGCGAGGGTACCATAAACTGGCAATTCAGCTCCAAACACCCCTTAAATGGGTTGGATCTGGCTCAAATTTTCACAGGAAACTCAGTTTTCATCATAGAATTAAATTGCATTTGTCTGACAAAGTCGAGGGCCATATTTTGGAATTTCATTTTTCGGGGTGTGGGCCTGGTCTGCCCCCCCTCATGAGGGGTAATTTCAGGTATATCATATTGTGGTCAATCTGAAGCACCTATTTAATTTCAGACATGTTTTCATCATAAATGAGGACATTTTAGGCACAATTGGAGCATTACATGTCTGAACCGAAATTATTTAACCCGAATATTGCTGTTAAAATGGTGTAAAATACATGTAAATCAGCCCAAATGAGTAGTAAATGTTGGTCTATAATCCTGAAATTTGGCCAGGAAATAGTCTGTAACCTACTAAATCTGACTGCATAGGTTTTAGAATTACATCCAGTATAGCAGTGATTACTGGTGTGGTATATGGGCCCCAGCAGGCCTGTAATTCGCCTTCTGGGGGGTGCCTTAAGGTTTGCTCATATTTTGACCAATAGGGCAGAAGTAAGGCTGTAAACCATATTTTTGGCGAGAGTGGGCAGCACTAAGAGAGAAATAAGTAGTGTATTCATTAAGAAATGCATACCAAGCTCAAAATACATGTATTGGGAGTGCATGTAGCGAGGGTACCATAAACTGGCAATTCAGCTCCAAACACCCCTTAAATGGGTTGGATCTGGCTCAAATTTTCACAGGAAACTCAGTTTTCATCATAGAATTAAATTGCATTTGTCTGACAAAGTCGAGGGCCATATTTTGGAATTTCATTTTTCGGGGTGTGGGCCTGGTCTGCCCCCCCTCATGAGGGGTAATTTCAGGTATATCATATTGTGGTCAATCTGAAGCACCTATTTAATTTCAGACATGTTTTCATCATAAATGAGGACATTTTAGGCACAATTGGAGCATTACATGTCTGAACCGAAATTATTTAACCCGAATATTGCTGTTAAAATGGTGTAAAATACATGTAAATCAGCCCAAATGAGTAGTAAATGTTGGTCTATAATCCTGAAATTTGGCCAGGAAATAGTCTGTAACCTACTAAATCTGACTGCATAGGTTTTAGAATTACATCCAGTATAGCAGTGATTACTGGTGTGGTATATGGGCCCCAGCAGGCCTGTAATTCGCCTTCTGGGGGGTGCCTTAAGGTTTGCTCATATTTTGACCAATAGGGCAGAAGTAAGGCTGTAAACCATATTTTTGGCGAGAGTGGGCAGCACTAAGAGAGAAATAAGTAGTGTATTCATTAAGAAATGCATACCAAGCTCAAAATACATGTATTGGGAGTGCATGTAGCGAGGGTACCATAAACTGGCAATTCAGCTCCAAACACCCCTTAAATGGGTTGGATCTGGCTCAAATTTTCACAGGAAACTCAGTTTTCATCATAGAATTAAATTGCATTTGTCTGACAAAGTCGAGGGCCATATTTTGGAATTTCATTTTTCGGGGTGTGGGCCTGGTCTGCCCCCCCTCATGAGGGGTAATTTCAGGTATATCATATTGTGGTCAATCTGAAGCACCTATTTAATTTCAGACATGTTTTCATCATAAATGAGGACATTTTAGGCACAATTGGAGCATTACATGTCTGAACCGAAATTATTTAACCCGAATATTGCTGTTAAAATGGTGTAAAATACATGTAAATCAGCCCAAATGAGTAGTAAATGTTGGTCTATAATCCTGAAATTTGGCCAGGAAATAGTCTGTAACCTACTAAATCTGACTGCATAGGTTTTAGAATTACATCCAGTATAGCAGTGATTACTGGTGTGGTATATGGGCCCCAGCAGGCCTGTAATTCGCCTTCTGGGGGGTGCCTTAAGGTTTGCTCATATTTTGACCAATAGGGCAGAAGTAAGGCTGTAAACCATATTTTTGGCGAGAGTGGGCAGCACTAAGAGAGAAATAAGTAGTGTATTCATTAAGAAATGCATACCAAGCTCAAAATACATGTATTGGGAGTGCATGTAGCGAGGGTACCATAAACTGGCAATTCAGCTCCAAACACCCCTTAAATGGGTTGGATCTGGCTCAAATTTTCACAGGAAACTCAGTTTTCATCATAGAATTAAATTGCATTTGTCTGACAAAGTCGAGGGCCATATTTTGGAATTTCATTTTTCGGGGTGTGGGCCTGGTCTGCCCCCCCTCATGAGGGGTAATTTCAGGTATATCATATTGTGGTCAATCTGAAGCACCTATTTAATTTCAGACATGTTTTCATCATAAATGAGGGCATTTTAGGCACAATTGGAGCATTACATGTCTGAACCGAAATTATTTAACCCGAATATTGCTGTTAAAATGGTGTAAAATACATGTAAATCAGCCCAAATGAGTAGTAAATGTTGGTCTATAATCCTGAAATTTGGCCAGGAAATAGTCTGTAACCTACTAAATCTGACTGCATAGGTTTTAGAATTACATCCAGTATAGCAGTGATTACTGGTGTGGTATATGGGCCCCAGCAGGCCTGTAATTCGCCTTCTGGGGGGTGCCTTAAGGTTTGCTCATATTTTGACCAATAGGGCAGAAGTAAGGCTGTAAACCATATTTTTGGCGAGAGTGGGCAGCACTAAGAGAGAAATAAGTAGTGTATTCATTAAGAAATGCATACCAAGCTCAAAATACATGTATTGGGAGTGCATGTAGCGAGGGTACCATAAACTGGCAATTCAGCTCCAAACACCCCTTAAATGGGTTGGATCTGGCTCAAATTTTCACAGGAAACTCAGTTTTCATCATAGAATTAAATTGCATTTGTCTGACAAAGTCGAGGGCCATATTTTGGAATTTCATTTTTCGGGGTGTGGGCCTGGTCTGCCCCCCCTCATGAGGGGTAATTTCAGGTATATCATATTGTGGTCAATCTGAAGCACCTATTTAATTTCAGACATGTTTTCATCATAAATGAGGACATTTTAGGCACAATTGGAGCATTACATGTCTGAACCGAAATTATTTAACCCGAATATTGCTGTTAAAATGGTGTAAAATACATGTAAATCAGCCCAAATGAGTAGTAAATGTTGGTCTATAATCCTGAAATTTGGCCAGGAAATAGTCTGTAACCTACTAAATCTGACTGCATAGGTTTTAGAATTACATCCAGTATAGCAGTGATTACTGGTGTGGTATATGGGCCCCAGCAGGCCTGTAATTCGCCTTCTGGGGGGTGCCTTAAGGTTTGCTCATATTTTGACCAATAGGGCAGAAGTAAGGCTGTAAACCATATTTTTGGCGAGAGTGGGCAGCACTAAGAGAGAAATAAGTAGTGTATTCATTAAGAAATGCATACCAAGCTCAAAATACATGTATTGGGAGTGCATGTAGCGAGGGTACCATAAACTGGCAATTCAGCTCCAAACACCCCTTAAATGGGTTGGATCTGGCTCAAATTTTCACAGGAAACTCAGTTTTCATCATAGAATTAAATTGCATTTGTCTGACAAAGTCGAGGGCCATATTTTGGAATTTCATTTTTCGGGGTGTGGGCCTGGTCTGCCCCCCCTCATGAGGGGTAATTTCAGGTATATCATATTGTGGTCAATCTGAAGCACCTATTTAATTTCAGACATGTTTTCATCATAAATGAGGGCATTTTAGGCACAATTGGAGCATTACATGTCTGAACCGAAATTATTTAACCCGAATATTGCTGTTAAAATGGTGTAAAATACATGTAAATCAGCCCAAATGAGTAGTAAATGTTGGTCTATAATCCTGAAATTTGGCCAGGAAATAGTCTGTAACCTACTAAATCTGACTGCATAGGTTTTAGAATTACATCCAGTATAGCAGTGATTACTGGTGTGGTATATGGGCCCCAGCAGGCCTGTAATTCGCCTTCTGGGGGGTGCCTTAAGGTTTGCTCATATTTTGACCAATAGGGCAGAAGTAAGGCTGTAAACCATATTTTTGGCGAGAGTGGGCAGCACTAAGAGAGAAATAAGTAGTGTATTCATTAAGAAATGCATACCAAGCTCAAAATACATGTATTGGGAGTGCATGTAGCGAGGGTACCATAAACTGGCAATTCAGCTCCAAACACCCCTTAAATGGGTTGGATCTGGCTCAAATTTTCACAGGAAACTCAGTTTTCATCATAGAATTAAATTGCATTTGTCTGACAAAGTCGAGGGCCATATTTTGGAATTTCATTTTTCGGGGTGTGGGCCTGGTCTGCCCCCCCTCATGAGGGGTAATTTCAGGTATATCATATTGTGGTCAATCTGAAGCACCTATTTAATTTCAGACATGTTTTCATCATAAATGAGGACATTTTAGGCACAATTGGAGCATTACATGTCTGAACCGAAATTATTTAACCCGAATATTGCTGTTAAAATGGTGTAAAATACATGTAAATCAGCCCAAATGAGTAGTAAATGTTGGTCTATAATCCTGAAATTTGGCCAGGAAATAGTCTGTAACCTACTAAATCTGACTGCATAGGTTTTAGAATTACATCCAGTATAGCAGTGATTACTGGTGTGGTATATGGGCCCCAGCAGGCCTGTAATTCGCCTTCTGGGGGGTGCCTTAAGGTTTGCTCATATTTTGACCAATAGGGCAGAAGTAAGGCTGTAAACCATATTTTTGGCGAGAGTGGGCAGCACTAAGAGAGAAATAAGTAGTGTATTCATTAAGAAATGCATACCAAGCTCAAAATACATGTATTGGGAGTGCATGTAGCGAGGGTACCATAAACTGGCAATTCAGCTCCAAACACCCCTTAAATGGGTTGGATCTGGCTCAAATTTTCACAGGAAACTCAGTTTTCATCATAGAATTAAATTGCATTTGTCTGACAAAGTCGAGGGCCATATTTTGGAATTTCATTTTTCGGGGTGTGGGCCTGGTCTGCCCCCCCTCATGAGGGGTAATTTCAGGTATATCATATTGTGGTCAATCTGAAGCACCTATTTAATTTCAGACATGTTTTCATCATAAATGAGGACATTTTAGGCACAATTGGAGCATTACATGTCTGAACCGAAATTATTTAACCCGAATATTGCTGTTAAAATGGTGTAAAATACATGTAAATCAGCCCAAATGAGTAGTAAATGTTGGTCTATAATCCTGAAATTTGGCCAGGAAATAGTCTGTAACCTACTAAATCTGACTGCATAGGTTTTAGAATTACATCCAGTATAGCAGTGATTACTGGTGTGGTATATGGGCCCCAGCAGGCCTGTAATTCGCCTTCTGGGGGGTGCCTTAAGGTTTGCTCATATTTTGACCAATAGGGCAGAAGTAAGGCTGTAAACCATATTTTTGGCGAGAGTGGGCAGCACTAAGAGAGAAATAAGTAGTGTATTCATTAAGAAATGCATACCAAGCTCAAAATACATGTATTGGGAGTGCATGTAGCGAGGGTACCATAAACTGGCAATTCAGCTCCAAACACCCCTTAAATGGGTTGGATCTGGCTCAAATTTTCACAGGAAACTCAGTTTTCATCATAGAATTAAATTGCATTTGTCTGACAAAGTCGAGGGCCATATTTTGGAATTTCATTTTTCGGGGTGTGGGCCTGGTCTGCCCCCCCTCATGAGGGGTAATTTCAGGTATATCATATTGTGGTCAATCTGAAGCACCTATTTAATTTCAGACATGTTTTCATCATAAATGAGGACATTTTAGGCACAATTGGAGCATTACATGTCTGAACCGAAATTATTTAACCCGAATATTGCTGTTAAAATGGTGTAAAATACATGTAAATCAGCCCAAATGAGTAGTAAATGTTGGTCTATAATCCTGAAATTTGGCCAGGAAATAGTCTGTAACCTACTAAATCTGACTGCATAGGTTTTAGAATTACATCCAGTATAGCAGTGATTACTGGTGTGGTATATGGGCCCCAGCAGGCCTGTAATTCGCCTTCTGGGGGGTGCCTTAAGGTTTGCTCATATTTTGACCAATAGGGCAGAAGTAAGGCTGTAAACCATATTTTTGGCGAGAGTGGGCAGCACTAAGAGAGAAATAAGTAGTGTATTCATTAAGAAATGCATACCAAGCTCAAAATACATGTATTGGGAGTGCATGTAGCGAGGGTACCATAAACTGGCAATTCAGCTCCAAACACCCCTTAAATGGGTTGGATCTGGCTCAAATTTTCACAGGAAACTCAGTTTTCATCATAGAATTAAATTGCATTTGTCTGACAAAGTCGAGGGCCATATTTTGGAATTTCATTTTTCGGGGTGTGGGCCTGGTCTGCCCCCCCTCATGAGGGGTAATTTCAGGTATATCATATTGTGGTCAATCTGAAGCACCTATTTAATTTCAGACATGTTTTCATCATAAATGAGGACATTTTAGGCACAATTGGAGCATTACATGTCTGAACCGAAATTATTTAACCCGAATATTGCTGTTAAAATGGTGTAAAATACATGTAAATCAGCCCAAATGAGTAGTAAATGTTGGTCTATAATCCTGAAATTTGGCCAGGAAATAGTCTGTAACCTACTAAATCTGACTGCATAGGTTTTAGAATTACATCCAGTATAGCAGTGATTACTGGTGTGGTATATGGGCCCCAGCAGGCCTGTAATTCGCCTTCTGGGGGGTGCCTTAAGGTTTGCTCATATTTTGACCAATAGGGCAGAAGTAAGGCTGTAAACCATATTTTTGGCGAGAGTGGGCAGCACTAAGAGAGAAATAAGTAGTGTATTCATTAAGAAATGCATACCAAGCTCAAAATACATGTATTGGGAGTGCATGTAGCGAGGGTACCATAAACTGGCAATTCAGCTCCAAACACCCCTTAAATGGGTTGGATCTGGCTCAAATTTTCACAGGAAACTCAGTTTTCATCATAGAATTAAATTGCATTTGTCTGACAAAGTCGAGGGCCATATTTTGGAATTTCATTTTTCGGGGTGTGGGCCTGGTCTGCCCCCCCTCATGAGGGGTAATTTCAGGTATATCATATTGTGGTCAATCTGAAGCACCTATTTAATTTCAGACATGTTTTCATCATAAATGAGGACATTTTAGGCACAATTGGAGCATTACATGTCTGAACCGAAATTATTTAACCCGAATATTGCTGTTAAAATGGTGTAAAATACATGTAAATCAGCCCAAATGAGTAGTAAATGTTGGTCTATAATCCTGAAATTTGGCCAGGAAATAGTCTGTAACCTACTAAATCTGACTGCATAGGTTTTAGAATTACATCCAGTATAGCAGTGATTACTGGTGTGGTATATGGGCCCCAGCAGGCCTGTAATTCGCCTTCTGGGGGGTGCCTTAAGGTTTGCTCATATTTTGACCAATAGGGCAGAAGTAAGGCTGTAAACCATATTTTTGGCGAGAGTGGGCAGCACTAAGAGAGAAATAAGTAGTGTATTCATTAAGAAATGCATACCAAGCTCAAAATACATGTATTGGGAGTGCATGTAGCGAGGGTACCATAAACTGGCAATTCAGCTCCAAACACCCCTTAAATGGGTTGGATCTGGCTCAAATTTTCACAGGAAACTCAGTTTTCATCATAGAATTAAATTGCATTTGTCTGACAAAGTCGAGGGCCATATTTTGGAATTTCATTTTTCGGGGTGTGGGCCTGGTCTGCCCCCCCTCATGAGGGGTAATTTCAGGTATATCATATTGTGGTCAATCTGAAGCACCTATTTAATTTCAGACATGTTTTCATCATAAATGAGGACATTTTAGGCACAATTGGAGCATTACATGTCTGAACCGAAATTATTTAACCCGAATATTGCTGTTAAAATGGTGTAAAATACATGTAAATCAGCCCAAATGAGTAGTAAATGTTGGTCTATAATCCTGAAATTTGGCCAGGAAATAGTCTGTAACCTACTAAATCTGACTGCATAGGTTTTAGAATTACATCCAGTATAGCAGTGATTACTGGTGTGGTATATGGGCCCCAGCAGGCCTGTAATTCGCCTTCTGGGGGGTGCCTTAAGGTTTGCTCATATTTTGACCAATAGGGCAGAAGTAAGGCTGTAAACCATATTTTTGGCGAGAGTGGGCAGCACTAAGAGAGAAATAAGTAGTGTATTCATTAAGAAATGCATACCAAGCTCAAAATACATGTATTGGGAGTGCATGTAGCGAGGGTACCATAAACTGGCAATTCAGCTCCAAACACCCCTTAAATGGGTTGGATCTGGCTCAAATTTTCACAGGAAACTCAGTTTTCATCATAGAATTAAATTGCATTTGTCTGACAAAGTCGAGGGCCATATTTTGGAATTTCATTTTTCGGGGTGTGGGCCTGGTCTGCCCCCCCTCATGAGGGGTAATTTCAGGTATATCATATTGTGGTCAATCTGAAGCACCTATTTAATTTCAGACATGTTTTCATCATAAATGAGGACATTTTAGGCACAATTGGAGCATTACATGTCTGAACCGAAATTATTTAACCCGAATATTGCTGTTAAAATGGTGTAAAATACATGTAAATCAGCCCAAATGAGTAGTAAATGTTGGTCTATAATCCTGAAATTTGGCCAGGAAATAGTCTGTAACCTACTAAATCTGACTGCATAGGTTTTAGAATTACATCCAGTATAGCAGTGATTACTGGTGTGGTATATGGGCCCCAGCAGGCCTGTAATTCGCCTTCTGGGGGGTGCCTTAAGGTTTGCTCATATTTTGACCAATAGGGCAGAAGTAAGGCTGTAAACCATATTTTTGGCGAGAGTGGGCAGCACTAAGAGAGAAATAAGTAGTGTATTCATTAAGAAATGCATACCAAGCTCAAAATACATGTATTGGGAGTGCATGTAGCGAGGGTACCATAAACTGGCAATTCAGCTCCAAACACCCCTTAAATGGGTTGGATCTGGCTCAAATTTTCACAGGAAACTCAGTTTTCATCATAGAATTAAATTGCATTTGTCTGACAAAGTCGAGGGCCATATTTTGGAATTTCATTTTTCGGGGTGTGGGCCTGGTCTGCCCCCCCTCATGAGGGGTAATTTCAGGTATATCATATTGTGGTCAATCTGAAGCACCTATTTAATTTCAGACATGTTTTCATCATAAATGAGGACATTTTAGGCACAATTGGAGCATTACATGTCTGAACCGAAATTATTTAACCCGAATATTGCTGTTAAAATGGTGTAAAATACATGTAAATCAGCCCAAATGAGTAGTAAATGTTGGTCTATAATCCTGAAATTTGGCCAGGAAATAGTCTGTAACCTACTAAATCTGACTGCATAGGTTTTAGAATTACATCCAGTATAGCAGTGATTACTGGTGTGGTATATGGGCCCCAGCAGGCCTGTAATTCGCCTTCTGGGGGGTGCCTTAAGGTTTGCTCATATTTTGACCAATAGGGCAGAAGTAAGGCTGTAAACCATATTTTTGGCGAGAGTGGGCAGCACTAAGAGAGAAATAAGTAGTGTATTCATTAAGAAATGCATACCAAGCTCAAAATACATGTATTGGGAGTGCATGTAGCGAGGGTACCATAAACTGGCAATTCAGCTCCAAACACCCCTTAAATGGGTTGGATCTGGCTCAAATTTTCACAGGAAACTCAGTTTTCATCATAGAATTAAATTGCATTTGTCTGACAAAGTCGAGGGCCATATTTTGGAATTTCATTTTTCGGGGTGTGGGCCTGGTCTGCCCCCCCTCATGAGGGGTAATTTCAGGTATATCATATTGTGGTCAATCTGAAGCACCTATTTAATTTCAGACATGTTTTCATCATAAATGAGGACATTTTAGGCACAATTGGAGCATTACATGTCTGAACCGAAATTATTTAACCCGAATATTGCTGTTAAAATGGTGTAAAATACATGTAAATCAGCCCAAATGAGTAGTAAATGTTGGTCTATAATCCTGAAATTTGGCCAGGAAATAGTCTGTAACCTACTAAATCTGACTGCATAGGTTTTAGAATTACATCCAGTATAGCAGTGATTACTGGTGTGGTATATGGGCCCCAGCAGGCCTGTAATTCGCCTTCTGGGGGGTGCCTTAAGGTTTGCTCATATTTTGACCAATAGGGCAGAAGTAAGGCTGTAAACCATATTTTTGGCGAGAGTGGGCAGCACTAAGAGAGAAATAAGTAGTGTATTCATTAAGAAATGCATACCAAGCTCAAAATACATGTATTGGGAGTGCATGTAGCGAGGGTACCATAAACTGGCAATTCAGCTCCAAACACCCCTTAAATGGGTTGGATCTGGCTCAAATTTTCACAGGAAACTCAGTTTTCATCATAGAATTAAATTGCATTTGTCTGACAAAGTCGAGGGCCATATTTTGGAATTTCATTTTTCGGGGTGTGGGCCTGGTCTGCCCCCCCTCATGAGGGGTAATTTCAGGTATATCATATTGTGGTCAATCTGAAGCACCTATTTAATTTCAGACATGTTTTCATCATAAATGAGGACATTTTAGGCACAATTGGAGCATTACATGTCTGAACCGAAATTATTTAACCCGAATATTGCTGTTAAAATGGTGTAAAATACATGTAAATCAGCCCAAATGAGTAGTAAATGTTGGTCTATAATCCTGAAATTTGGCCAGGAAATAGTCTGTAACCTACTAAATCTGACTGCATAGGTTTTAGAATTACATCCAGTATAGCAGTGATTACTGGTGTGGTATATGGGCCCCAGCAGGCCTGTAATTCGCCTTCTGGGGGGTGCCTTAAGGTTTGCTCATATTTTGACCAATAGGGCAGAAGTAAGGCTGTAAACCATATTTTTGGCGAGAGTGGGCAGCACTAAGAGAGAAATAAGTAGTGTATTCATTAAGAAATGCATACCAAGCTCAAAATACATGTATTGGGAGTGCATGTAGCGAGGGTACCATAAACTGGCAATTCAGCTCCAAACACCCCTTAAATGGGTTGGATCTGGCTCAAATTTTCACAGGAAACTCAGTTTTCATCATAGAATTAAATTGCATTTGTCTGACAAAGTCGAGGGCCATATTTTGGAATTTCATTTTTCGGGGTGTGGGCCTGGTCTGCCCCCCCTCATGAGGGGTAATTTCAGGTATATCATATTGTGGTCAATCTGAAGCACCTATTTAATTTCAGACATGTTTTCATCATAAATGAGGACATTTTAGGCACAATTGGAGCATTACATGTCTGAACCGAAATTATTTAACCCGAATATTGCTGTTAAAATGGTGTAAAATACATGTAAATCAGCCCAAATGAGTAGTAAATGTTGGTCTATAATCCTGAAATTTGGCCAGGAAATAGTCTGTAACCTACTAAATCTGACTGCATAGGTTTTAGAATTACATCCAGTATAGCAGTGATTACTGGTGTGGTATATGGGCCCCAGCAGGCCTGTAATTCGCCTTCTGGGGGGTGCCTTAAGGTTTGCTCATATTTTGACCAATAGGGCAGAAGTAAGGCTGTAAACCATATTTTTGGCGAGAGTGGGCAGCACTAAGAGAGAAATAAGTAGTGTATTCATTAAGAAATGCATACCAAGCTCAAAATACATGTATTGGGAGTGCATGTAGCGAGGGTACCATAAACTGGCAATTCAGCTCCAAACACCCCTTAAATGGGTTGGATCTGGCTCAAATTTTCACAGGAAACTCAGTTTTCATCATAGAATTAAATTGCATTTGTCTGACAAAGTCGAGGGCCATATTTTGGAATTTCATTTTTCGGGGTGTGGGCCTGGTCTGCCCCCCCTCATGAGGGGTAATTTCAGGTATATCATATTGTGGTCAATCTGAAGCACCTATTTAATTTCAGACATGTTTTCATCATAAATGAGGACATTTTAGGCACAATTGGAGCATTACATGTCTGAACCGAAATTATTTAACCCGAATATTGCTGTTAAAATGGTGTAAAATACATGTAAATCAGCCCAAATGAGTAGTAAATGTTGGTCTATAATCCTGAAATTTGGCCAGGAAATAGTCTGTAACCTACTAAATCTGACTGCATAGGTTTTAGAATTACATCCAGTATAGCAGTGATTACTGGTGTGGTATATGGGCCCCAGCAGGCCTGTAATTCGCCTTCTGGGGGGTGCCTTAAGGTTTGCTCATATTTTGACCAATAGGGCAGAAGTAAGGCTGTAAACCATATTTTTGGCGAGAGTGGGCAGCACTAAGAGAGAAATAAGTAGTGTATTCATTAAGAAATGCATACCAAGCTCAAAATACATGTATTGGGAGTGCATGTAGCGAGGGTACCATAAACTGGCAATTCAGCTCCAAACACCCCTTAAATGGGTTGGATCTGGCTCAAATTTTCACAGGAAACTCAGTTTTCATCATAGAATTAAATTGCATTTGTCTGACAAAGTCGAGGGCCATATTTTGGAATTTCATTTTTCGGGGTGTGGGCCTGGTCTGCCCCCCCTCATGAGGGGTAATTTCAGGTATATCATATTGTGGTCAATCTGAAGCACCTATTTAATTTCAGACATGTTTTCATCATAAATGAGGACATTTTAGGCACAATTGGAGCATTACATGTCTGAACCGAAATTATTTAACCCGAATATTGCTGTTAAAATGGTGTAAAATACATGTAAATCAGCCCAAATGAGTAGTAAATGTTGGTCTATAATCCTGAAATTTGGCCAGGAAATAGTCTGTAACCTACTAAATCTGACTGCATAGGTTTTAGAATTACATCCAGTATAGCAGTGATTACTGGTGTGGTATATGGGCCCCAGCAGGCCTGTAATTCGCCTTCTGGGGGGTGCCTTAAGGTTTGCTCATATTTTGACCAATAGGGCAGAAGTAAGGCTGTAAACCATATTTTTGGCGAGAGTGGGCAGCACTAAGAGAGAAATAAGTAGTGTATTCATTAAGAAATGCATACCAAGCTCAAAATACATGTATTGGGAGTGCATGTAGCGAGGGTACCATAAACTGGCAATTCAGCTCCAAACACCCCTTAAATGGGTTGGATCTGGCTCAAATTTTCACAGGAAACTCAGTTTTCATCATAGAATTAAATTGCATTTGTCTGACAAAGTCGAGGGCCATATTTTGGAATTTCATTTTTCGGGGTGTGGGCCTGGTCTGCCCCCCCTCATGAGGGGTAATTTCAGGTATATCATATTGTGGTCAATCTGAAGCACCTATTTAATTTCAGACATGTTTTCATCATAAATGAGGACATTTTAGGCACAATTGGAGCATTACATGTCTGAACCGAAATTATTTAACCCGAATATTGCTGTTAAAATGGTGTAAAATACATGTAAATCAGCCCAAATGAGTAGTAAATGTTGGTCTATAATCCTGAAATTTGGCCAGGAAATAGTCTGTAACCTACTAAATCTGACTGCATAGGTTTTAGAATTACATCCAGTATAGCAGTGATTACTGGTGTGGTATATGGGCCCCAGCAGGCCTGTAATTCGCCTTCTGGGGGGTGCCTTAAGGTTTGCTCATATTTTGACCAATAGGGCAGAAGTAAGGCTGTAAACCATATTTTTGGCGAGAGTGGGCAGCACTAAGAGAGAAATAAGTAGTGTATTCATTAAGAAATGCATACCAAGCTCAAAATACATGTATTGGGAGTGCATGTAGCGAGGGTACCATAAACTGGCAATTCAGCTCCAAACACCCCTTAAATGGGTTGGATCTGGCTCAAATTTTCACAGGAAACTCAGTTTTCATCATAGAATTAAATTGCATTTGTCTGACAAAGTCGAGGGCCATATTTTGGAATTTCATTTTTCGGGGTGTGGGCCTGGTCTGCCCCCCCTCATGAGGGGTAATTTCAGGTATATCATATTGTGGTCAATCTGAAGCACCTATTTAATTTCAGACATGTTTTCATCATAAATGAGGACATTTTAGGCACAATTGGAGCATTACATGTCTGAACCGAAATTATTTAACCCGAATATTGCTGTTAAAATGGTGTAAAATACATGTAAATCAGCCCAAATGAGTAGTAAATGTTGGTCTATAATCCTGAAATTTGGCCAGGAAATAGTCTGTAACCTACTAAATCTGACTGCATAGGTTTTAGAATTACATCCAGTATAGCAGTGATTACTGGTGTGGTATATGGGCCCCAGCAGGCCTGTAATTCGCCTTCTGGGGGGTGCCTTAAGGTTTGCTCATATTTTGACCAATAGGGCAGAAGTAAGGCTGTAAACCATATTTTTGGCGAGAGTGGGCAGCACTAAGAGAGAAATAAGTAGTGTATTCATTAAGAAATGCATACCAAGCTCAAAATACATGTATTGGGAGTGCATGTAGCGAGGGTACCATAAACTGGCAATTCAGCTCCAAACACCCCTTAAATGGGTTGGATCTGGCTCAAATTTTCACAGGAAACTCAGTTTTCATCATAGAATTAAATTGCATTTGTCTGACAAAGTCGAGGGCCATATTTTGGAATTTCATTTTTCGGGGTGTGGGCCTGGTCTGCCCCCCCTCATGAGGGGTAATTTCAGGTATATCATATTGTGGTCAATCTGAAGCACCTATTTAATTTCAGACATGTTTTCATCATAAATGAGGACATTTTAGGCACAATTGGAGCATTACATGTCTGAACCGAAATTATTTAACCCGAATATTGCTGTTAAAATGGTGTAAAATACATGTAAATCAGCCCAAATGAGTAGTAAATGTTGGTCTATAATCCTGAAATTTGGCCAGGAAATAGTCTGTAACCTACTAAATCTGACTGCATAGGTTTTAGAATTACATCCAGTATAGCAGTGATTACTGGTGTGGTATATGGGCCCCAGCAGGCCTGTAATTCGCCTTCTGGGGGGTGCCTTAAGGTTTGCTCATATTTTGACCAATAGGGCAGAAGTAAGGCTGTAAACCATATTTTTGGCGAGAGTGGGCAGCACTAAGAGAGAAATAAGTAGTGTATTCATTAAGAAATGCATACCAAGCTCAAAATACATGTATTGGGAGTGCATGTAGCGAGGGTACCATAAACTGGCAATTCAGCTCCAAACACCCCTTAAATGGGTTGGATCTGGCTCAAATTTTCACAGGAAACTCAGTTTTCATCATAGAATTAAATTGCATTTGTCTGACAAAGTCGAGGGCCATATTTTGGAATTTCATTTTTCGGGGTGTGGGCCTGGTCTGCCCCCCCTCATGAGGGGTAATTTCAGGTATATCATATTGTGGTCAATCTGAAGCACCTATTTAATTTCAGACATGTTTTCATCATAAATGAGGACATTTTAGGCACAATTGGAGCATTACATGTCTGAACCGAAATTATTTAACCCGAATATTGCTGTTAAAATGGTGTAAAATACATGTAAATCAGCCCAAATGAGTAGTAAATGTTGGTCTATAATCCTGAAATTTGGCCAGGAAATAGTCTGTAACCTACTAAATCTGACTGCATAGGTTTTAGAATTACATCCAGTATAGCAGTGATTACTGGTGTGGTATATGGGCCCCAGCAGGCCTGTAATTCGCCTTCTGGGGGGTGCCTTAAGGTTTGCTCATATTTTGACCAATAGGGCAGAAGTAAGGCTGTAAACCATATTTTTGGCGAGAGTGGGCAGCACTAAGAGAGAAATAAGTAGTGTATTCATTAAGAAATGCATACCAAGCTCAAAATACATGTATTGGGAGTGCATGTAGCGAGGGTACCATAAACTGGCAATTCAGCTCCAAACACCCCTTAAATGGGTTGGATCTGGCTCAAATTTTCACAGGAAACTCAGTTTTCATCATAGAATTAAATTGCATTTGTCTGACAAAGTCGAGGGCCATATTTTGGAATTTCATTTTTCGGGGTGTGGGCCTGGTCTGCCCCCCCTCATGAGGGGTAATTTCAGGTATATCATATTGTGGTCAATCTGAAGCACCTATTTAATTTCAGACATGTTTTCATCATAAATGAGGACATTTTAGGCACAATTGGAGCATTACATGTCTGAACCGAAATTATTTAACCCGAATATTGCTGTTAAAATGGTGTAAAATACATGTAAATCAGCCCAAATGAGTAGTAAATGTTGGTCTATAATCCTGAAATTTGGCCAGGAAATAGTCTGTAACCTACTAAATCTGACTGCATAGGTTTTAGAATTACATCCAGTATAGCAGTGATTACTGGTGTGGTATATGGGCCCCAGCAGGCCTGTAATTCGCCTTCTGGGGGGTGCCTTAAGGTTTGCTCATATTTTGACCAATAGGGCAGAAGTAAGGCTGTAAACCATATTTTTGGCGAGAGTGGGCAGCACTAAGAGAGAAATAAGTAGTGTATTCATTAAGAAATGCATACCAAGCTCAAAATACATGTATTGGGAGTGCATGTAGCGAGGGTACCATAAACTGGCAATTCAGCTCCAAACACCCCTTAAATGGGTTGGATCTGGCTCAAATTTTCACAGGAAACTCAGTTTTCATCATAGAATTAAATTGCATTTGTCTGACAAAGTCGAGGGCCATATTTTGGAATTTCATTTTTCGGGGTGTGGGCCTGGTCTGCCCCCCCTCATGAGGGGTAATTTCAGGTATATCATATTGTGGTCAATCTGAAGCACCTATTTAATTTCAGACATGTTTTCATCATAAATGAGGACATTTTAGGCACAATTGGAGCATTACATGTCTGAACCGAAATTATTTAACCCGAATATTGCTGTTAAAATGGTGTAAAATACATGTAAATCAGCCCAAATGAGTAGTAAATGTTGGTCTATAATCCTGAAATTTGGCCAGGAAATAGTCTGTAACCTACTAAATCTGACTGCATAGGTTTTAGAATTACATCCAGTATAGCAGTGATTACTGGTGTGGTATATGGGCCCCAGCAGGCCTGTAATTCGCCTTCTGGGGGGTGCCTTAAGGTTTGCTCATATTTTGACCAATAGGGCAGAAGTAAGGCTGTAAACCATATTTTTGGCGAGAGTGGGCAGCACTAAGAGAGAAATAAGTAGTGTATTCATTAAGAAATGCATACCAAGCTCAAAATACATGTATTGGGAGTGCATGTAGCGAGGGTACCATAAACTGGCAATTCAGCTCCAAACACCCCTTAAATGGGTTGGATCTGGCTCAAATTTTCACAGGAAACTCAGTTTTCATCATAGAATTAAATTGCATTTGTCTGACAAAGTCGAGGGCCATATTTTGGAATTTCATTTTTCGGGGTGTGGGCCTGGTCTGCCCCCCCTCATGAGGGGTAATTTCAGGTATATCATATTGTGGTCAATCTGAAGCACCTATTTAATTTCAGACATGTTTTCATCATAAATGAGGACATTTTAGGCACAATTGGAGCATTACATGTCTGAACCGAAATTATTTAACCCGAATATTGCTGTTAAAATGGTGTAAAATACATGTAAATCAGCCCAAATGAGTAGTAAATGTTGGTCTATAATCCTGAAATTTGGCCAGGAAATAGTCTGTAACCTACTAAATCTGACTGCATAGGTTTTAGAATTACATCCAGTATAGCAGTGATTACTGGTGTGGTATATGGGCCCCAGCAGGCCTGTAATTCGCCTTCTGGGGGGTGCCTTAAGGTTTGCTCATATTTTGACCAATAGGGCAGAAGTAAGGCTGTAAACCATATTTTTGGCGAGAGTGGGCAGCACTAAGAGAGAAATAAGTAGTGTATTCATTAAGAAATGCATACCAAGCTCAAAATACATGTATTGGGAGTGCATGTAGCGAGGGTACCATAAACTGGCAATTCAGCTCCAAACACCCCTTAAATGGGTTGGATCTGGCTCAAATTTTCACAGGAAACTCAGTTTTCATCATAGAATTAAATTGCATTTGTCTGACAAAGTCGAGGGCCATATTTTGGAATTTCATTTTTCGGGGTGTGGGCCTGGTCTGCCCCCCTCATGAGGGGTAATTTCAGGTATATCATATTGTGGTCAATCTGAAGCACCTATTTAATTTCAGACATGTTTTCATCATAAATGAGGACATTTTAGGCACAATTGGAGCATTACATGTCTGAACCGAAATTATTTAACCCGAATATTGCTGTTAAAATGGTGTAAAATACATGTAAATCAGCCCAAATGAGTAGTAAATGTTGGTCTATAATCCTGAAATTTGGCCAGGAAATAGTCTGTAACCTACTAAATCTGACTGCATAGGTTTTAGAATTACATCCAGTATAGCAGTGATTACTGGTGTGGTATATGGGCCCCAGCAGGCCTGTAATTCGCCTTCTGGGGGGTGCCTTAAGGTTTGCTCATATTTTGACCAATAGGGCAGAAGTAAGGCTGTAAACCATATTTTTGGCGAGAGTGGGCAGCACTAAGAGAGAAATAAGTAGTGTATTCATTAAGAAATGCATACCAAGCTCAAAATACATGTATTGGGAGTGCATGTAGCGAGGGTACCATAAACTGGCAATTCAGCTCCAAACACCCCTTAAATGGGTTGGATCTGGCTCAAATTTTCACAGGAAACTCAGTTTTCATCATAGAATTAAATTGCATTTGTCTGACAAAGTCGAGGGCCATATTTTGGAATTTCATTTTTCGGGGTGTGGGCCTGGTCTGCCCCCCCCTCATGAGGGGTAATTTCAGGTATATCATATTGTGGTCAATCTGAAGCACCTATTTAATTTCAGACATGTTTTCATCATAAATGAGGACATTTTAGGCACAATTGGAGCATTACATGTCTGAACCGAAATTATTTAACCCGAATATTGCTGTTAAAATGGTGTAAAATACATGTAAATCAGCCCAAATGAGTAGTAAATGTTGGTCTATAATCCTGAAATTTGGCCAGGAAATAGTCTGTAACCTACTAAATCTGACTGCATAGGTTTTAGAATTACATCCAGTATAGCAGTGATTACTGGTGTGGTATATGGGCCCCAGCAGGCCTGTAATTCGCCTTCTGGGGGGTGCCTTAAGGTTTGCTCATATTTTGACCAATAGGGCAGAAGTAAGGCTGTAAACCATATTTTTGGCGAGAGTGGGCAGCACTAAGAGAGAAATAAGTAGTGTATTCATTAAGAAATGCATACCAAGCTCAAAATACATGTATTGGGAGTGCATGTAGCGAGGGTACCATAAACTGGCAATTCAGCTCCAAACACCCCTTAAATGGGTTGGATCTGGCTCAAATTTTCACAGGAAACTCAGTTTTCATCATAGAATTAAATTGCATTTGTCTGACAAAGTCGAGGGCCATATTTTGGAATTTCATTTTTCGGGGTGTGGGCCTGGTCTGCCCCCCCTCATGAGGGGTAATTTCAGGTATATCATATTGTGGTCAATCTGAAGCACCTATTTAATTTCAGACATGTTTTCATCATAAATGAGGACATTTTAGGCACAATTGGAGCATTACATGTCTGAACGAAATTATTTAACCCGAATATTGCTGTTAAAATGGTGTAAAATACATGTAAATCAGCCCAAATGAGTAGTAAATGTTGGTCTATAATCCTGAAATTTGGCCAGGAAATAGTCTGTAACCTACTAAATCTGACTGCATAGGTTTTAGAATTACATCCAGTATAGCAGTGATTACTGGTGTGGTATATGGGCCCCAGCAGGCCTGTAATTCGCCTTCTGGGGGGTGCCTTAAGGTTTGCTCATATTTTGACCAATAGGGCAGAAGTAAGGCTGTAAACCATATTTTTGGCGAGAGTGGGCAGCACTAAGAGAGAAATAAGTAGTGTATTCATTAAGAAATGCATACCAAGCTCAAAATACATGTATTGGGAGTGCATGTAGCGAGGGTACCATAAACTGGCAATTCAGCTCCAAACACCCCTTAAATGGGTTGGATCTGGCTCAAATTTTTCACAGGAAACTCAGTTTTCATCATAGAATTAAATTGCATTTGTCTGACAAAGTCGAGGGCCATATTTTGGAATTTCATTTTTCGGGGTGTGGGCCTGGTCTGCCCCCCCTCATGAGGGGTAATTTCAGGTATATCATATTGTGGTCAATCTGAAGCACCTATTTAATTTCAGACATGTTTTCATCATAAATGAGGACATTTTAGGCACAATTGGAGCATTACATGTCTGAACCGAAATTATTTAACCCGAATATTGCTGTTAAAATGGTGTAAAATACATGTAAATCAGCCCAAATGAGTAGTAAATGTTGGTCTATAATCCTGAAATTTGGCCAGGAAATAGTCTGTAACCTACTAAATCTGACTGCATAGGTTTTAGAATTACATCCAGTATAGCAGTGATTACTGGTGTGGTATATGGGCCCCAGCAGGCCTGTAATTCGCCTTCTGGGGGGTGCCTTAAGGTTTGCTCATATTTTGACCAATAGGGCAGAAGTAAGGCTGTAAACCATATTTTTGGCGAGAGTGGGCAGCACTAAGAGAGAAATAAGTAGTGTATTCATTAAGAAATGCATACCAAGCTCAAAATACATGTATTGGGAGTGCATGTAGCGAGGGTACCATAAACTGGCAATTCAGCTCCAAACACCCCTTAAATGGGTTGGATCTGGCTCAAATTTTCACAGGAAACTCAGTTTTCATCATAGAATTAAATTGCATTTGTCTGACAAAGTCGAGGGCCATATTTTGGAATTTCATTTTTCGGGGTGTGGGCCTGGTCTGCCCCCCTCATGAGGGGTAATTTCAGGTATATCATATTGTGGTCAATCTGAAGCACCTATTTAATTTCAGACATGTTTTCATCATAAATGAGGACATTTTAGGCACAATTGGAGCATTACATGTCTGAACCGAAATTATTTAACCCGAATATTGCTGTTAAAATGGTGTAAAATACATGTAAATCAGCCCAAATGAGTAGTAAATGTTGGTCTATAATCCTGAAATTTGGCCAGGAAATAGTCTGTAACCTACTAAATCTGACTGCATAGGTTTTAGAATTACATCCAGTATAGCAGTGATTACTGGTGTGGTATATGGGCCCCAGCAGGCCTGTAATTCGCCTTCTGGGGGGTGCCTTAAGGTTTGCTCATATTTTGACCAATAGGGCAGAAGTAAGGCTGTAAACCATATTTTTGGCGAGAGTGGGCAGCACTAAGAGAGAAATAAGTAGTGTATTCATTAAGAAATGCATACCAAGCTCAAAATACATGTATTGGGAGTGCATGTAGCGAGGGTACCATAAACTGGCAATTCAGCTCCAAACACCCCTTAAATGGGTTGGATCTGGCTCAAATTTTCACAGGAAACTCAGTTTTCATCATAGAATTAAATTGCATTTGTCTGACAAAGTCGAGGGCCATATTTTGGAATTTCATTTTTCGGGGTGTGGGCCTGGTCTGCCCCCCCTCATGAGGGGTAATTTCAGGTATATCATATTGTGGTCAATCTGAAGCACCTATTTAATTTCAGACATGTTTTCATCATAAATGAGGACATTTTAGGCACAATTGGAGCATTACATGTCTGAACCGAAATTATTTAACCCGAATATTGCTGTTAAAATGGTGTAAAATACATGTAAATCAGCCCAAATGAGTAGTAAATGTTGGTCTATAATCCTGAAATTTGGCCAGGAAATAGTCTGTAACCTACTAAATCTGACTGCATAGGTTTTAGAATTACATCCAGTATAGCAGTGATTACTGGTGTGGTATATGGGCCCCAGCAGGCCTGTAATTCGCCTTCTGGGGGGTGCCTTAAGGTTTGCTCATATTTTGACCAATAGGGCAGAAGTAAGGCTGTAAACCATATTTTTGGCGAGAGTGGGCAGCACTAAGAGAGAAATAAGTAGTGTATTCATTAAGAAATGCATACCAAGCTCAAATACATGTATTGGGAGTGCATGTAGCGAGGGTACCATAAACTGGCAATTCAGCTCCAAACACCCCTTAAATGGGTTGGATCTGGCTCAAATTTTCACAGGAAACTCAGTTTTCATCATAGAATTAAATTGCATTTGTCTGACAAAGTCGAGGGCCATATTTTGGAATTTCATTTTTCGGGGTGTGGGCCTGGTCTGCCCCCCCTCATGAGGGGTAATTTCAGGTATATCATATTGTGGTCAATCTGAAGCACCTATTTAATTTCAGACATGTTTTCATCATAAATGAGGACATTTTAGGCACAATTGGAGCATTACATGTCTGAACCGAAATTATTTAACCCGAATATTGCTGTTAAAATGGTGTAAAATACATGTAAATCAGCCCAAATGAGTAGTAAATGTTGGTCTATAATCCTGAAATTTGGCCAGGAAATAGTCTGTAACCTACTAAATCTGACTGCATAGGTTTTAGAATTACATCCAGTATAGCAGTGATTACTGGTGTGGTATATGGGCCCCAGCAGGCCTGTAATTCGCCTTCTGGGGGGTGCCTTAAGGTTTGCTCATATTTTGACCAATAGGGCAGAAGTAAGGCTGTAAACCATATTTTTGGCGAGAGTGGGCAGCACTAAGAGAGAAATAAGTAGTGTATTCATTAAGAAATGCATACCAAGCTCAAAATACATGTATTGGGAGTGCATGTAGCGAGGGTACCATAAACTGGCAATTCAGCTCCAAACACCCCTTAAATGGGTTGGATCTGGCTCAAATTTTCACAGGAAACTCAGTTTTCATCATAGAATTAAATTGCATTTGTCTGACAAAGTCGAGGGCCATATTTTGGAATTTCATTTTTTCGGGTGTGGGCC
>CAXHLB010000567.1:0-27212 GCA_964017235.1 Sabellastarte sp. h YS-2021 | reverse complement strand
CCCCTGAGCTTTTATAGAGTGAAGTAATATGTTATCTTTTAGACAAGTTTTCGATATCTTCTAGGATGTTGAAGTAGGGAGTGGCTTGAGGCCAAGCCCCTCTTGAACGCATCCGCCCCTTCCCTGACTGTAAAAAATATAGTAGTCGTGGTTTTCTTGGCAAAGAGGGAGACAAAAAATGTAAATGCGGTCGAGACAACTTTTTTCCAGTCTCCTAAGATGATATCATGTTAATGAAAAAATGCGTTCTTGAGTGCGCGAGTTTGGAATTGCAAAAACATCGTTTGAAATTGAATACAATGGACCATTACTTTTGAATTCCTCTGGTCGTCGATGGAAATGCTACCAGTGATTTTTTAGATATTTACTACATTGTCATCCCCAGAACATGTCAGAAAATCTTCTGCATCAATTTGTAGAGGCTAAACTTTTCCGTTTGCAACAGGAAAAACTTATAGTAGGTAGAAGAAAAATGCCCAGGGCAAAGTAAGTCTTGTTTGAAAATACTATACTACAGAAACGCACACCAAATTATCATCCAAATGGGGAAAGGAAAAGTAGGCCTCATCAAGTATCCTTTCTTCGAAACCTTTTGAAACCTTGAAGGTGGCCTTGGGTAAAAAAAGGCCATTTAAGGCCTGTAGTAAATTAACAACCAACCAAGTTTCATGCAACCCGACGTTTTCAAAATATACTATAAAGGCATTTTCTGCAAAGTTTTTACAATTGAGCAAATTCCATTTAAAAAAAAATGTCCATTTCTTTTTGTCAATCTTTTCTTTGACTGCCTCCTTGATTAAACCCCTACGTAAAGTCTTATAGCTTACGTGGTGGAAAGGACAACTTTGAATTATATTACATACAAAAATGACATCGCATTTTTGTATTGTAGTAATATTATAATTGAGATATTGACTCTAAGGACAAGTTCCTGAGTTGAAGAAGAGTAGATAGTAGTAGTAAATAATTCAGAGACTACAAAGACTCAGGGGGATTTCTGATATAAAGTAAAGTAGTAGTTTCTCAAGAATAGTATGTGTACTCCTTAAAGGTTGAAAGAAAGGACATTGACCGAGTGAGGCATGATAAGTAACAAACAAAAAATGATATTTTTTGTTGGGTGTAAGGCATGAACGAGCAAAAAAAGTCCCCGTTCTTTCTTCGTCCAGAGGTCGTTGCCTTCAGTTTTTTTTTTTTTTTTGCTTGAAAAGAAAAAGCACAAAAAACAACCCCCAAGGGAATGAAGGTCTTAGCATACATGAACAATTACAACGTCTGTGTCCTGATTAAGGCCTGAATACACACACGTGCCACAGGGTTTTTTGTGCCCACCTTTCATTGAGAAAAACATTAAGCCTGGATCTTCCCCTAGTAGGTTTTTTACTTCCACTTGCAGTAGCAAAAAATACTGTAATAACATTCTCACAAAAAAGGTTGCTTGTGTAACAACCAACACGATTTTTTGCGATCTTAAGCAACCATTGAGTTGTGTTGGCTCGGAGCTCCTTTTGAATATTTTGTCCCACTAAACCTCTCTCACGTCCCCCTTCCTTTTTTCGATTTTAATGAGGGGGGAGAGCCTGGTAAAACGCAACCCCACTGCTTTCTCTCTCTTTTTTCCGATGCAGGATTTTTTCAATGAAAATTCCAGACGTCTGGCGTCTGGAAAAAAAGAGTCTCGGTACGACATGCGTGCATAGGACCGGCGGTCGTTGCTGGTTGAGCTTTCGAGTTGTTGCTAACCCCCTTCTTTCTCGCAGCTGATGCCCCCAAAACCCAAAAAAAGCTGAGCTGACGCCTCTTTCAAAAAGACTCATCTAAAAACCCAAAAGACGTTTAAAAAGCATACAGTATGGTTTTAAAAAGATTGTGACATGTAGACAAAAACACACTACAAAACTAACCAATTCTTCAAGTAGTAGAAAGCATGACTAGGCACTTCCTCCTGAGAGGCATTCCAAGTGCATAAACAATATGAGGGGAGGCCTGACGACTTTTCAAAACACCGGGAAGCTGTGGCAACTTGACATATTGTTGCATCATAGAAACCTGCATCTATATGGTGGCAAAATCTCGTTTATTTGGGGCACTGCATCTTAATATCACAGTGTCACAAACGTTTTTCAGTTGTGGCACTATCAAAATTATGGAATATATGGATTACTCCACCATATTTTACATGCACAATTTATGGCATTGGGCAGTGACGATGACTGTGGCCAATACAATGCTTTAAAATTAAATTAGGTCAATTTCATCTGTATGGAGGGTCATAAAATTAAAAATGGCTGGCCCCTATGTTTTGCAATTTGCAAATAGTATGTTTCTTCAGATGTTTGATTGAATGTGCTGTTGCTGAGTGATTTTGTGTTGCCATTCTTTACTTCCGAATTGTTTTGAATGCAGTAAATCTTGCTCCACACCACATTGCTCTTGCAATGATTCCATAGATAAACAAACAAGTGACGGTGTAATTCCTTTGGATCAATCCCACAACCATGCTTTTAACAAAGACAAAACCAGCATTGACAATGATGCCCACAACACTTGAGCCTCGGGTTTCCAATGTGAATGTTTCTTCGGGGCCAAGCATGCCGAAAATCCTTGCAATCCCGCTACACAACTGGTAGACAAATCCTCCATTGCTTTTCCTGAATGCCATCTTAGACAATGTCAACTGGTCTTTGGCCCAATCAGAACAAATCATGGCTATCAGAAGAGAAGGTTTCAATAGCTTTAGTAGACCTTTTGTATGTATGGGAAGTTAATGTTGCATACAGTAGTACATACTATATAGTATAGAAGTGGGTTTGCAGTAAACTGCACTGCAAAACTGAAAATATTATTTAATTAGTATACTAAGTGAATAGTAGATGGCACCATTAAAAACATGGCCCTTTTGCTATACAACATTGCTTCAACATCAATTTCGTCGAAATGTTGTTATTTTGTCAAATCATTGAAGTTTTACCCACCACTGTAAATAATACTGTAGAATTTTGTGCATGTAATTATTTAGTAAGTACTTCCTCCTTTGCTATAAAAAAAAGCCGGTGTGACTTTGACGACAAATTAAAGGTCGGAGACGTCAGATACAAACATTTGACCCAAATAACAATTAAAGTACAACTCTTTTGACGTTTACCATATGAAATGTAACTTTCCTTAAAAACGAACCGTTTATGAGTTATCAGCGATTCAAAAAAGGTGGTCGAGTATCAAAAAGCCAGTTTTTAGAAAAAAGTGTGCAAAAATAGCTTAATAAGAAAATAAAAACGGATTTTCCGGGAAAGAGTACCTTTTTTGAATCGCCGATTACTCATAAACGGTATATTTGAGCATAGTTACAATTCATATGGTAAACGTCAAAAGAGTTGTACTTTAATTGTTATTTTGGTCATATTATCGTATCAGACGTCTCCGATTTTTAATTCGTCGTCAAAGTCGACCGGCTTTTTTTTGCAAACGAGGAAGTACTACTTAATTGAAGTATTTTTTTATATTGATGTAATTAAATTTATGCTGAAATTTTGTCATGTTTAAAAGAAAATCAATGAAGGGAGAAATAAAACTTTTGTATACCAGTCAATATCGTGTTGTTTAGTTGCCACAGGAAGTATACAGCGAAGAAATAAGCGTAGTGGTCATTCCAAGTGCTGGATTGAAATTCCACATTCCAATCAGTGAAGTTCCATCTCATAATGTGAACCACCAATGTTGGAGCAAGGTGGACAATTGTAGTTGTAAACTTTGTGATGTCGAACGTCACTAGAGAATCAAAGGCAAGACTGGAGGGTGCATTGATCGACATGCATAGCAAGTAATTGATGGCAAACCACGTTGAGTTTTCAGGACAAAAGGTCAGTTGAAGCATCAGGCTGTAGTTGCCCAAATAACACGGATCCAACATGAACAAGAGGTATTTGTCTCGGTAAAACAATGGAACTCTGATCAAAAGCAGAATTGCCACGACCAACACGTAGAATCGTGGAAACATTGCCGGATATACAAAGTAAACCCATTGGAGGAAGAAGAGAGTGATCTTCATGGAAGCAATGGACAGCTCATCCTGGAATTGCACTTTCTTCGCCTTTTCCTTATCCATTCTGCTTGGATCTGTCACAAGCAGCAATTATCGACTGACTTGGAATTCCTTTTAAACTGCTGCATAAGGCGTTAATGGTCTCTTCCTGGGGGGGGGGGGGGGCATGAAACAAAATTGATGGGACATCAGGGGGTGCTACGCTTTTTTGAATTATTGCTGTGCAAATCAAAACCTACGTACGAATTTGTTTAAGGGGTCAAAAAAGTCATTTTTTTCTACATGAGTCTACAGGGCTGACCTTTGCTGATCTTGCAAACATGTGGACAGTGCACCATGGTCTGTATCAAGATCTGTTTTGGTCATCCGTGACTTCCAAGCATTTTTTTTTCATTTATTGCATTTGTTGCATAAGCTTATATTCACACATACTACGTACTTAGAAACCAGCTAGGTGTGTAATATGTATGTGTCTGTTTCTTGTGCCTTTGTCAGGTTTGGAGAAAAAAACTGAATTTCCAAAATAACAGAAGAAAAGTAATGGAGCGTAATGGCGGAACATTTACTCTCTCAATATGGTTCATACTTCATGCTTCATTGTTTCAAACGACTTCAATTGACGTTAATAATTAGCACTACATAGTTAGGCCTCAAATATTCCTGAGAGCGTTAAAGAAGCTAACACAAAGCAATTGAGATTTCACTGCTCAGAGTTTACTACGTAAAGAGTTAAAGTGAACGGAAAAAGTATTCTTCAAATCACCCAACCTTTCATCTTCTGCGTTAAAGCTGCTTTCGTCCACTTAAGTACTACTAATTTCAGATCGCCATTTTCGCTCAAACATCAAATGACGAACTTGAATTGGACCTAATCGACGGCAACGGTGAATATTAAACAGCACAAGAACAAGTATACAATGCAAATTTTTTGTTTCAATAAACTGCGATACAAAGTGTCAATATATAATACGTTCGTTGCAAAAATTGCAAGCAGTTTTTATCGTACTTTTAGCTAAACAAAGTTTGCGCTCGGTTTTAAAGAGTTTAAATGGGATATTATTGTTTGTCGTGAGTCATGTTGTCAACACTTTACCCTCTGTCCCAATTTGAAGGTCAAAAGATAAATTGTAGCCAAAAACGGCTACGTTTTTTACTGCATTCACTGTTATCTTTGTCGTAGTGTAGTTTGCAGCAGGTGTGTGTGAGAGCGTCAGACTGCAAGCCTGTCTATTAAGTATACGCACATGTTGGGTCGAAAAAGCCTTTTTCGGACTGCCAAGACTGAAGCAACTGGGCTAAAGGTGTTTTTACGTAGTTTCAAGGGAAAGGAGCCGACAAAGGTATTGTCGTTATTTAAGCACGTTTTTTTTTCTTCTTCGGCATTCTGTAGTAGCTGTCAAAAGAATGATGTCACTGCGATATCGCTTGCCGTGAAGTGTCCTTTTGGAGAAATACTTAGATAAGGAATACATTTTTAAACAGCACGTAAGGATCTCGATTGAATGTTCCGTTCGGTGATCAACTTACTAATGAGACAGCCATCATGACGACATCCATTTGGCGCCAGTTCAAGCTCAACTTTTGGAAGTGTTTTTTGGTCAAAAGTCGCCATTTGGTGAGGGACATTATACGGTAAAATTGTCTTTCTTTAAGGCAATAATTGTTGCAGGGGTCTTGGATCGCCGAGTTCTTGTGGCCTTTGGTCATTTTCCTCATCATTTATGCGTTTAAGAGCCTCCAACCTCCTTATCCCGTTGACAGTTGTAAGTTGCCGGCAAATGTCTGACTCTCAAAATTGTCTCACAGATTGTTTTGATGCAGGTACATTTCATTCTCGAGCCAGCTTCTCTGTTGGAGTGGTTCCAGCCCTGCAGTCCTTTGCCTGCAACGTCCGGAATGATTGTCACGATCCAGATGGCTTCGAGGACGTGCCATCGTACCATAATGCCAAGCTGTGGAGGTTCGCTCGTCACGCCGGGCCCGTTTTCGACGACCCACACCTTTACGACGGCGTCCGGTTTGCTCCCAACATTTTAAAGCTTATCAACGGTACTGTGGAAGTCTTCAACCAGACCAGAACCGTCAAGTTTATCGGTAAGTCCTATTCCTTGAAATCCGGAATCAAGGAGTTTGCCCCTCAGAAAACGAATCCGGATTTGGAGACTTTTTCCGTCGTCCGGAAAGGTTGAAGAAGTTCCTTTCATCCATAACTGGAACTCTGACATTAGACGAGGCCAACCTACTTATCGACGACGCCAAGTTCAATGCCACCGCTATCCTGGTTGACTTGGTGACTGCCTCCCTTGTGCCAGCAGACGTGAACTCCTCCTCTGTGCTAATGCCATCCAACATCAAGCAAGAGCTAGCCATTGCTCAGTTGAAAGCAACCTTGTCCAATCTCAGTGACGTTCAAGTCGTGCAAATGGTCGGACTTGTACACCAAAACCTGGCCGTTGTGAATTTGGCTACTTGGACAGTTGATTTGATCAACGACGCCCTGAACTACGATCGCGAGGCCATCGTGGAGGACGTCAACCGACTGTCTCAAGACATGGCTTCGAATCTGGCCCATCTTTTGGGTGTTGAAAAGCTGCCAACGTCTAAAGAGTAAGCACTTTATTTTTCCCATAAAACGAAATACGAAAATGAATGCATTTTTTTGTGCCAAAAATGCACTTTGTTCTACGACAAACTTTTTAAGGAGCAGAGAATGCAACTCAATATACAGACTTACGACCCCTTGCAACGATTTGATGATGCACATTGCTCCATTTTTTTCCAGGTCCTGGGGGTCTCTAAACTTTCCGCTTCATCAAGGTAAGGATTATGAGGAATTTTTGGGTTGTGTTTTACCGCGTGATCTTTTTACCGTGAAAGAGGGGCTTGTAGATTGGTTTTTGGTGCCATGTAAAGTAAGTATGTTATCATATAAGCAATCATAAAGAGGTAGAGTTTGTCTCCTTGCAATCAACCTTAATCAACCATTTGCTTGCAAAATATGCAGTTTTGGAGGAATCATTCACTTTCAAATTCCACTGTTCATTTGATTCCATGTTTCTCACTATTTAACTTCAAAATGTGCTTCATTTTTGCGGAATTTGAAACCATATTTTGTTCGAAGTTTGATAAGGGCCAAAACCTGATTTTTTAAATGTTGCCTAAATCAAAGCACGCACAGATATTTGGTACTTTTTTAGGCCATGACGGACTGTACGGTTCGCATGAGCCAAAAAATAGTACAAAATCAGTTTGCTTTGAGGAAGTAGAAGTTTTAATAACGCATGTCTAAGTTTCCGAACTCTATGTTATATGCTAAGAGAAGAGATGGAACGACGGAAAATGCAATTTGTTTTTAAATTGGCATTTGCTCAGATGAGCACCCATATAATCTGTCATGCATTTGAGCAAACTTTGATTTGAAAAGCAATGAATGTACTTTCATTATTTCTTAGTGAATACAAGTAGTTTTTTGTGGATTTCACGACTGCAGAAGTAATTATTCACACTGTAGTAGCCTTTTGCAACGTTTTTGCTTTCAGATGCAGTATTGGAATTTTTTCCTAATTCCCTCAATCTTGCGCTGATGTCATGGATGAAATATCAGACTGCTGACGATGCACTCAAATTGATCAAACAATTTGCGACTGATCCGAATTGCCAGGCATCCACAGAGCCCATATTTTGCAGTTCGGAATTCAAATTGGCTGTCCAGGAATGGGATCCAATGGTCTGGATTGGACGACTCGGTTTGTCGCCCAAGCACGAGAAAACAGCAAAGGATTTCGTAATGTCATCCAAGGACTTTCTAGACTCCAAAGTCATCAACAGAACAGACTACTTGACCTTAGCCTTGGAGTGCTGGCGTCCTTTCTCTTATTACCCCCCTGAGGATCCGTGCATCAACCAATTGCAGTGAGCTCTATGAGACTTCTTAAAAGTCAATAATTCACCTTCTGTTTGATCAGATTTGTGGCGGACTTTATTAATTATGTCAAGGCTTTCAGTGGACCCATTAAGGACACAATAGATGAGTCAATTCTAGCTCGATCGTTGGCAATGGCTTTGTCCCAAGAGATCATGATTCCCTTTAGACTTGAAGACACAATTTTGCTTGACAAAATGACTAAAGAGAAAGCTGTCGAGCAGCTCAGGTTGGTGACCCTTTTTGCCTTTGATGGATTATTCAAGATCTTTTGATCTAGGTCATTGTTGATGGGCTTTGGAATGTCTATGTATTCAGCAGACGCTGTTGTCAGAAACTCAGTCGACATCAATAAGGTATGGTAGATATTGTGTGCAGGACTTTACAAGTTTCTCTATGTGCTTTTTATTTTCGCTTCAGCTTTTCAGTTACAACTTTGATGTTCCTAAGGAAATTTTTCGAACAGAAAACGGATTCGCTGGATTATTCAAGTTGGGTGACTTACAACAGTACAAAGTTGTACAGGAAGACGCGTTCGTAAATGCAAGCTTAGCCAACGTCACGCGCGTCCTTGCGGAAAATTTCGACCGAAATAAGATTGAAAATAATGTAAGCCATTTTTCTGCTGCACACAAAACTGTGGTGGTAAATCATGGCTTTTTTCTTTGTTTAGATGCTTGCAGTCAGAAACCAAGCATTGTATAACTTTGACTGGGTCCACAACGAGCTCATGCTCCTCAAGGCCCTGGCAATGGACGTCAATGCTATGAAAGAGACTCTAACTGTCCTCATTCCCATGCTGAATGACAGTGGCTTGCTAGACCACGATTTGATCGACAAACAACAGGCTGCCGTCGAAAAATACGTCTTCAGAGATCCAGTTCCAACCCTGCTTAATAGTGGATTGATCAGCGACTTTTTGTCCAGGTTATTGCGACCTCTACATTTCCTTTTTGAGGGTTTCTTACTTGAAAAAACTTGTTGCAGCTTGAACCAAACATTCAAATCACTGGAATCTTTCGTCAGCAACAGGAACGAACTGTCATCTTTCTTTTCTCAAACATTGGTCTCCGTCACCAAGACGGAAATTTATGACATCATCAACCGTTTTCAGCTAAAGTTCCAACTGCAAGAGCTGTTTGGAGGTCCCAAATCCAATGGGTGGTTGGCCATCAAAGACGTTTTCTCTCAACAATTTAATTACACGGAGGAGGAGCTCATTTCTCTCGGCCAAGTAGACGTTCGCATCAATCAGGTATTGCTTAAAGCCTTAAATTTAACAGTATTTTCCTTATTTTGACCAAGATAAATTGTTTTAAATAGTTTTTCAACAGATACTTACGCCTACTTCTACATTAGTAGTACTCCAATGGGCAAATGTCTATGTATTTATAGACATATTTACTATATATATATATATATATATATATATATATTTTTTTTTTTTTAAGAATGATCATGTTAGGTTACCTTTTCTAAGACAATGCCAACTTTTACGGGAAATGATATAACCAATCAGATGCATTTATATAGGCCAAGTCATGCAGCAAAACATTTATTGGCAGTAGAAACGTTGCCAAAACGCTTATATATTTTACATAGTACATGTTTTTTCATTTTCTACTTCTTTATCTCTCCTTTTCAAAATCGCATGACAGTTTTTGCCGTTGCCACCAAAAAACTTGACCTCTTTTGGAGCCAAAAGAGTCCATTTGCCAAAGCTTCATCAAGTCAATGATATTCGTCCCAGACTTTCAAAATGCTATGGATTCTTTGGCATCGAAGCTTTGTGGAATCGACCTTGTTTCAGCCGTCAACTTCTTGCCAATTCTCTTCGAAGAATTTGAGATGGAAAGCGTCGCCAAAACAGTATGCAAACCTGCTTTCTTTTTTGAAAAGATCTTCTTAAAAGTTTTATTCTATCCAGATCGTCAACTCTGACCTGGACGACATTCTAGCAGCATCCAACTTGACCATGAAAGAGGCGGAGGACACCATCGACGCCCTCGTGGACGCATTTGATAACTTCCACCTGATCGAGGACGACTGGAACGTGGTCAAATCGATGCTGAACGAATCGTTTCCCAAGGACAGCAATGTTTCCACCTCAAATCTGGCCTCATTGTTCATGTGTGGCAAAAGTAACCAGTTTGTGATCGGGGACGAGCATCTGGACAACATTGCTGGTGGAGGAAGCTCAGAGGACGAGGGTGGAGAAGGTGGGGAGGGTCACCATGGCAACAAGACAGTGTTTCCAGGGCTGTGACAGAGTCATTTCTCAACTTAATCAGACGAGGAGTGGAAAATTTTTCTGGAAGTTTATATCTCCTTTGATCAGAGGCAAAGTTTTCTTCACTCCCATCGACGACTTTACCACTGCCATCGTCTCCGAAGCCAATCAAACGATGACTGCATTTGCGACGTGGAAAAATAGAACCCTTACCTATGTTACATCTGCCATCAACATGGCTGACATTCAACACATGGGGCCCCAGTTGTCGTTGGTTCAGGTTGGTAAATATTATGTAGTACCGCGTATACCTCATGAAACGCTAAATGGCGATTATTTGCAATTGAAAGTACATTTCATGGTCCTTTGAAAATCATTAAAAAAATATGGCTATTATGTACTGCAAAACCACTTCGTGCCACCTCAGGTTGAACTATTTTGAGTAGAAGTTGCATTTTTGCTAGATTTGGCCAATACGTCGTAGTAGTAGATTGAAATGTATCTTGAGAATCCTAGAATTTTGAATAAAGTGTAATTTTTACTTAACTGTTTACTTTAACTATACTACTATACAGACCGGACGGGACCCGTGGCGCTTCCTATTGGCGCGAAACCGAACTAAAAAACAAGTGTATGAAAGGGTTTGAAATGAGTCTTTTCCATTCAAAATATATGGGCGCTATTTTCCGCTATTTTCCCGCACAAGTTTTCTCGGAATTTAGCGGATTTTGAGCTTTTTGGTAAAAATAAACATTGTTTCTACTTACAAATAGAAAAAGTCATTTAAAATACGCTGGGCCTCAAAAGTAAACGTGTTGAGAGAAAATTGGGAAAAACATTTTTTTTTGTGGTTTAAAACCAGGTTGACGTGATTGTTTTAGCTGTAGCTTCAGATCTGGTGCACCTAGCAAGCTGAAATTTTTTATGAAGCTAGGGCAGTTATGAATCTCGATGCTGACCAAATTTTACGCAAAATGGCCAGTCCGGATTATCCGGATTAAGCATTTAAAGATATGCAATATTTGATAGCTATAGCTCTGGATCTAGTGTACCTAGAAACTTGTAACTTGGTCTGATTTAGTTCAATTATCACTAAAAATAACAGCCAATTTTCATTAAGATTGGACCACCATAACGTCTGAAATTACCATTTAAGCAGAGGCGGGTAGGGGTACGAAATGGGTAGGTACTACATAAGCCAAAAAGTTAATCCTGGATCTGTGGCTAATCCGGCGAATTTTTGAGCATTATTTTTTTCTCAAAATATGCGGCAAGCTCACCCTTACTGCTGGCTTTTCTATTAGGGTTCCAAGATATGGCAATTTCTGTTGTTTTTTATTGCGATGGTACAAATTCGCTTCATAAGATACCCTTGTTTTTTAAATTTGGCGCGCTAGAAACAGCGCCTATAGTAGTAGTAGGAACAAACCCTATTTTGGATTAAGAGGGAATTTTTAAAAAGCGGCAAATTGCAACTTATTTTGAAAAACTAGCAGGTGAAGCCCCGTGCAAAGCACGACAAAAGATATAGTAATTTGTTCATCAGTCAGATAAATAATCAACTCGTTACGTTAGGTTGAGTTAGGTTTGGGTGAAGTTGCTTAACAGTGCTTTAAAATTGCTTCTGAAGATTCGACCGAAAAACTGCTTAAAATTCCTTCTGAATAGTATTTGTTGTTGGACTTGGTAGGGAACAATAACTCAAAGATTCAATCAAAAAGCTGCATGAAGTTGCTTAATATTTTGCTTCTGAAGATTCGACCGAAAAACTGCTTTAAATTGCTTCTGAAGATTTGACCAAAAAACCTGCCTAAAATTGCTGTTGAAGATTCGACTGACGCCTCCTCAAAATTGCTTCTGAAGATTCGACAGAAAACTGCTTGAAATTTTTTTTGGTAGTTTCCCCGTTGCAACATTTGCCAGTCTGAACTACTATATATTTAACCTTTATGAAACATTTTTTTTCTTCATAATTGTGACCAGTCCCGCGAGGGGAGGAAGAACTGCTTAAAATTGCAGTTTCTCAACATAGGCCAAAACACAAAAAGTCCATTTTCTCAGCTTCTAGCCACCGCAGAGCAAAACTAAGCCCATTTTTGGAATCCTTGTTTCGTAGCAGTTTTTGTTGGTAGAAGCAGGAAGACAGAAGACTTGCACTGGTGACTTTTTTGGTATCAGTTAACTGCAGTTCACATTTAAAGAATTGTGCCAGTCAAAATCAAAGATACATCATTAATTCAGCTTCTATATCTGGTTTTTTATTCCTTATGCATTGGACACTATAACAACAGATAGGGCTGTAATCCCGTGGTTTTAAGAAAAATTAAGCTATTTTTGGAAATATTTAGCACATTTCTGAACCGCATTTTTAACAGCAAATCCCTGTTATAATTTTACCAAAGAATCAAGTTTCCCACACTTTGGGATAAAAAATGATGAAAAATGATTTGCTACTGTATATGTGGTAAAGGGTGAAACACTACTTAAGTGTCCTGTGGGAACAAAAATTTTAGTAGCACATTTGCAAACTGCATTTTGGGCAGCAAATCATGGTTCAATATTTGACACCTGTCAATCAGTTTGGGACAATTGTTTTGCCATATATGGTCAAGGGTCAAACATGGATTGGCATTGTGGGAATTTAAAACAATCACACTACTAAATGTTTCAACTATTAACACATATCCGAACTGCATTTTGGGCTGCAAATCATGGTTCAATATTCAAAATCTCTTAATCAGTTTCCATTAAGTGTCCTGTGGAAATTAAAGAATTTCACACCTTCAATTTTTTTAACACCTTCTTATCAGTTCCCACACTTTGAGCTGAAAAATCAAAAAATATTCAGCTTGTTATCAATTTCACACCATCATGAGACCAAAAATTGCGATAACAGAGGAATTTTTGAAAGTGAGCATGGGAACTTGGCCTTTAAAAGGCCACCAAGGCTGCTACGTCCCAACATGTGGTGCTAGAACCTGGTCACGACTATTTGCCAGTTACTATATTAATAAACTTTTTGTCTAGGATCATTGGTGTGGCATCCAACTTCAGACAAAGCAAAAGCTTGTCATTTTATGTATATAGATAGTAGTAGTAGCACAAAAATGATAAATTTCTACGTTTTTTTACATCAACTGAGGGTCAATTATTCATGTGATTATTTAATTAATAGTGCAATAACTTTTTTCTGTAGTGTCTGACAAAACTTATGTATTTTGTTTATACATAATGACATGATTATAGTAATTGTTACATTTACAAAATTGCTGTACAATGTACGTAATAGGAATATTTAAACAGTGACTATACCATCATTTATCAACCAAGAGTAAAAAACCATGGATGGAAACCTCATCAAAAGTTGATGAATCATTAGGGTTGACTTGGACAACACCTTGATTAAGTGGCAACAACTGTCAATGGCAATTATAGTTTGGTGCCTTTAATTGGTTGCCAGGGGCATAATTTCTCCAAGTGGAGGCCTCATCACTCATTGTTGCAGCTTTCTCTGGTTACTACAGTCCTACCGGTATAGCTCTTAAAAGGTCTGGAGACCGTGAAAAGCAAAACCATAATGTCACTCAATTGGTTTGAAATTTTGGTCGTGGGTTCGATTCCGATAAAATATAAATTTTTTCCCCTCAGAATTGACCCAAATTTTACATGTGATAGCCAAAAGACATGTATATAAATGGTATTCTCGGAAAATGAGCGTGAGACAGCAGAACCGGATTAATGTAAAAATCGGGCTTATACGCAGTTTGGCTATATAGCTAATAGCTTAAAACACAAAAGGTCAATTATCTCAGCTTCTACGTAGTAGGCATCGCAGAGCAAAACTCCCCATTTTTGGAATCCTCATTTCACGGCCCTTTCGGTACTCACTGTGGCGACCTTATTTGATGTTTCACATCATAGACTGTGAGCAATTGATCCTGCGGTGTTTTTAAAATATTTAGTAGTATACATTTCTTGAACTGTCGTTTTGATCAGCAAAACATGGTTAAATAATTAACAACCTTCAATCAAAACTTTGATATATAAACCTCCCGCACTTTGCACTAAAAAACAATTAAATTTTGCTTTGTACTATGAGAAAGGGTCAAATCTGAAGAGTCCTGTGGGAATGAAAAATTTAGCACATTGTCAAACCGCATTTTGGGCAGCAAAACGCGGTTCGACAATGAGCAACCTTCAATTAAGAACAGTTTCACACATTTTATAGGATTTAAAAATGCATAGAGAATGGTCAAACATGGAATGTCCTGTGGGAATTAAAATATTTCACACCTTCAATTTTCAACAACTTCTTATCAGTTTCCCACAATTTTTGAGCAAAATATAATGTTGCTTCATATGGAAGTGTCAAATTTTGAGTGTCCTGTGGGAATTAAAGAATTTGGCACCTTCCATTTTTGGTGAGCTTCATATCAGTTTCCCACACTTTGAGCGGAAAAATCAAAAGATGTTGAGCTCATTTTCAATTTCACACCTCCATGTGATCAAAAATTGCGATAACAGAGGAATTTTTTATCATGAGCGTGGGAAAAAGGCTCTAAAAAGGCCATGGGTTGGCCTTTACCAAATTTGGCCTCCTTCTGACAAAGTAGAGGTCATGACCCAACCAGGTTTCAAAAATCGTGTCTCTAGGATGAACGGTGCGGCCGTCAAGTTGTCACATCGAAAAGACATTTGCATTATATGTATATAGATTAAAAATCTTCGATTTTTAGCTACGGAAGTGCAGAAACGTACGTATACGAGGTACAGACATTTTTAGGGGCGGTTGCATCTACTACTTACGTAGTATAAAGTGTTAAAAGCCGAGGTCATAGTTTTGACATTTGTGGGGTGTGGAGCACAATTTATTTCAGCCTTTACTTTGGAACACACTGTACGAAATTGTATAAGAGCTAATTATTGAAGTCCTACAACTGTATTTTGAATTGACAGGATATGGTCGTCAAAGGTGATCTGAAGGAAGTCATTAAAATATTGGCACCAAACGTCAACATGTCATATTTCATGAATTTGAATGTTACAAAGCTTGAAGAGCAGCTGGAAGAGAACAAGGTTGGTTTTTGGCCGTTGGTCCATGTTGCACTACTATTTGGCCCTTTGCGGCCCTTTTTGATAGAGTACCCATGGTTGCTTTTTAATTCATTTTAATCTTTTAATCTTTTTTACGACGTAGTAATAACTGTATCCAAAAATGTTCGAAACGCACGTTAGAGAAAACCTTGAAAATCTCTCTCAGTGCCAGAAAAAAAAGTTTAACTTTCGTAACAGAAAATTTTGTAACACAAGTTGAGCTAAAAGAATACGATCTTTTCCAGGATCTGTTTGAAACTATGGGATGGGTTAGAGACTTTTTAGATTGCGCAGTCACAAATCGAGTCTTCAGTGCTCAAAATGAAACAGAAATCTGGGCCTCAGCTGTGAAATCTGCTGAGACTTGGGATTTTTTGGCTGGTAAGTTGAAGTGGTAAAAAATCAAGAGGAAGTTCCTCAGATAATCCGTTGCAGGCATCGTTTTCATGGAGAATAAAGACAGTCAGCACCAACATTTAAAGTACAAAGTGCAGATGGAGAAAGGAATGGTGCCAAACTCATTCGAAGTCAAATATCCGTATGAAAAAATAATGGCATCTTTATGGTTTGCTTTCAGAAAGACATTTTTTCTCTTCTTTTTTGATAGATATTGGAGTCAGGGCCCAGAGGCCTCTTACTTGAGAGACTTGGAGTACTTGCGTGGCTTTCATCAGATCCAAGAGGCCATTGACAGGGCCTACTTGACTCTGGTTCAGCAAAACTTGACCAACTCCTCAGGGTTGTTTGATGAGGTGGGTGTGTTTCTGCAAGAGTTTCCTTACCCCTGTTTTGAGCAAGACTGGTTTATGAAATCCATGTACATTGCTCAAATTCTTCCCATCGCCGTCATCTTTGGCTTCATGGTGACTTTGGCTACCAATACGAGGCAGCAACTGTGGGAAAGAGAATCTCAGAACTCCCAGGTAAGATTTTCTACCCAGTGAACCTTCAAGAGACTCTTTTCTTTGTAGTAGTGAGATGTAATTACAAAGCGACAAACAAACCCTGACTTTCGTCATACACAAAACGCCTACGTAGCAGGAAAAATGTACAATTTTAAGGCTCACTTTTGAATATCATATGAAAGTTTTAGTAAACAAGCATTTCAAGTGCAGTCTGTTGAGAGCAAAGTATTTATTTTCAAGTGGAAAAGACATGAACATTGTATAGTCTTTCAAATCTAACTGTCTGGCTATAACTTTTTAAACATTCGTACTACATAATCTTATATTTTTTAGATAATGCAAGCCATGGGAATGAAGAAATCAATAATATGGATTGTTTGGTTAACCTTGTTTCTGATGAATGCCATTTTGCTGAGCTTGGTGCTCTCAATATTTCTCAAATACGCTGGGTTTTTGCCCCTTTCCAACGTCCTACTCGTCTTTTTGTGCTTGAGCAACTTCTCCTTTGGCTTGACTATGTACAGGTAAGTTTTTACCGTCCCAGTCATGTCTTTGAGCTTACTATAGTTGGCCCTTCAAAGGATGTCTCGTTTTTTGGTTAAAACCCAAAAGACAAAATTGGAAACAAATAATCAGGCCTTTACTGCATTAACACGATTATTCCGATAGTTTTTTCATGTGCTCGTTGATGCAAAAGGCCGGAGTCGGCCTCATCGTAACAGTCATCATCTACATTGCCTCCTTCATCCCTTTCATTATCTGTTTCACCATGGAAAATGTTCTGTCAGTGGGAATGAAAGTGATTTTAAACCTGTTTCTGCCCTCTTGCTTCTGCACCAGCTTGGTTTATGTTACTCGCTTCGAAACTCAGGGTTCTGGCATTCAGTGGCACAATATTCTGAAGTCACCGGTGGAGGACGACCCCCTCTCCTTTCTGCACTTCAATGCAATCATGTTCTTGACCTCAATGTTCACCATGTTGTTGGGAATCTTCGTACTTTACATTCAGTCAGGTAAGTTTTAAATTCTTAAGAATTCTATGTAATTTGTTAATTTTGGATTTAAAATTAAGGGAAATTGCAGTCTGTCTAAGTTTGGTCAAGCAAATGTCAATTACTGCCAAAACTTTTTTATTTGTTTCGATAAATGTTGCCTCGGGAAGCAGATTTTTTTTGCGACGCGTCATAATTGACATTCCAAGAGCTCTATTTTAAGCTACTTTACATAATATACTACTTCCTCGTTTGCAATATAAAAAAAGCCGGTTTGACTTTGCTGGCGAATTAAAGGTCGGAGACGTCAGACACAAACATTTTATCTGAATAACAATTAAAGTACAACTCTTTTGACGTTTATCATATGAAATGTAACTTTCCTAGAAAATGAACCGTTTATGAGTTATCAGCGATTCAAAAAAGGTGGTTGGGTAGCAAAAAGTCCGTTTTTGGAAAAAGTGTGCGAAAATAGCTTAATAAAAAAATGAAAACGGACTTTTTTCAAAAAAAAAAGCACATTTTATTAATCGCCGATAACTCAGAAACGGTTCATTTTTGAGGAAAGTCACATTTCATATAGTAAATGTCAAAAGAGTTGTACTTTAATTGTTATTTTGGTCAGATTATCGTATCTAACGTCTCCGATTTCTAATTCGTCGTCAAAGTCGACCGGCTGTTTTTTTTTGCAAACGAGGAAGTACTTCTGTACTGCCATATACAGTAACTTATTGCTCAAACGCACGTAATAAGCTTTTTTCGAACAATAAACAAAGCTGATTTTGTCCCAAGAGTTCACATTAGCCTTGCCAACCGTAGAATTCGCACTGCAACCATTTAAACATAATGGGTCTACTAGTAGTGAGAGTTTTTGCGTTAATTACAATGGCACTTGGGGGGTAATAAGTTAATTGAATGAAAAATACGCCGACCGTGAAGCATTCGACTTTAATATCTCGAAAGGGTTTGGAAAGGGTTGCAACAATTGTCGAGTTTCCAAAGTCGTTGCCAATGAAGCAATGTCTTCGACTTTTATGTTTATGGCAAAAATTCTGTTTCAAAAAAGGGCTTTTCAATATTCTGTCAATATGCAAGACATGTATAAAGGGGCAGACAAAGAATCTTTAAAATGTACTCAGTCATCATTTTTTTCTCTCGCCAGATTTTCAATCTGTTGTCTCGTTTCTTTGGAAGAAAGTTTATAGGCGTCCAGACGTCCATTTGAGGCTGGAAGTTGATGCTGAAGATGAGGCCAGACCACCGGTATTCAGAAGGTTTGTTTCAGAGTCACGAGACTCGACTGAAAATGGGGTGGAATTGGAGGCTTTGACAAAGCATTACAAATTGAGTCGTGGGCTGACCAGAACAGCCGTCAATGGGTTGACAGTCAAATTCAGGCTGGGCGAGGTTACGTCTTTGTTGGGCCACAACGGAGCTGGAAAAAGCACCACGATGTAAACTAAACGTTCTTGAGTTCCAAACACTGTCATAATTTCCTAAATTTCACAGTAAGATGTTGACTGGGATGGTTCGACCTTCGTCGGGCAAAGCCACGGTGTTCGGCTACGACATTGACAGGCAGTTTGCCAAGGCTGCGTCTTTCATTGGTGTTTGCCCGCAACACAGTATTTTGTACAATTCATTAACTGTCAAAGAACATTTAATATTCTATGGAAATGTGAAATCAAAATTAAACGGGAAGGAACTCCGTGAGGAAATTGAAGGGTGAGTAACTGCACCAATCATCCTGTTTACAGGCTGGCCCCTTTATACTATTGGCCATTATGTTAATGATCCCCCTCCCCTCCTTCACAAAATGTCCAAACCTTGATCTATTAATCTTTTCAAGCCTCAAAATTTGAAGGTTTACTTCATGAAGGTTTTCCCACAATTTAAGAATTTAATTTAAAGATATCAGTTGTCATCATTCAGAATTTAATTAACATTTAATGACCTACAATACACTGAGTACTGGTTGAGAATGCTTTTGCCAAATTAAGCAATATTGAATACTTTACACAATTAAATGTTATAAGGACAAGACTGTAAATGAGAAAAATTGTAGGCTGATTAATGCTGTGGGGTTGACTGAGTGTTGCCACCAAACCGTGTTGACTCTGTCGGAGGGCATGCAGAGAAGAGTTTGCGTTTGTCTGGCTTTTGTAGGCAACTCCAAGGTCGTCATCCTCGACGAGCCCACCTCAGGCGTAGACCCCATGGCCAGGAGGTCAATCTGGAACCTCATCTCCAAATTCAAAGATAATCGAGTTATCATTTTCACTACTCATCATTTGGACGAAGCAGAAATTTTGAGTGACAAAATCACAGTTATTCACAATGTAAGCATCCTTTTTTAGCCAAAACTGACAACTCATTCATCGAAAAATGGTCATACTATGTACAACATGTCATGGTTTTTAATTAGTCTTTGCTTCACAGACAATGTTGTGGCGCAACATGATTTTTTAGTTGATACAAAATCGGTTTTTGAGGAAAAATTGCAATAATCGTGAAAGTGAAAGATTCAGTCTACAGTACTTGACTTGTAAGAAAGGCAGAGTCAAGACAAAAATGTTTTTTTATTCGTGCCACCTTGTCTTTTCTAAACAGAAAGTAGTGCAAATGAAACCTGAGATCTTTTTTATTACTACAGTCAAACCCGTATAAAATGTTCGCGGCCTATTTCCAGCCTTCCTGGCTTCCAAGGCCAAAACATTTTTGCGGATGCAATAATAAAGATTTTAATATCTTTCAAATCTATTAGTGACAAAAAATTGATACGACCAACTTTTTATTGATAAAGTTGTGCAAATTTTCACTTTGCAATTTGACGAAAGCGTCACAAAATTTTATGTAGTAAAAGTTTTATCGATTTTGATGAAATTTTCAAAGGTTGTGGTCAAATATCATAAAATTTTTCTGGTGGGAACGAGAAAAAAATTACTTCAATCAATTTTCCAGGAGGAAGGAAAAACTGAAAAAAAGCCATTTTTGGCCTCCATTACATAAAAGTAAGCTCATTTTTCATGCCTATGAAGTGGACATACAAAATTTTTATCAATTCACAAATTTAAATTCAAGCAAATTGCAATAACCATGTACAATTTCATAGATATCTATTGATCAGAAGCACTTCAAAATTGAGCCTGAAAAATGATTTTTTCGCGATTTTTTTGGTTCGCACCTGATTTTTGAGATCCATGGGTGCTGCACCTCAGAACTGGTTGATCCCACAAAAATATCATAAAAACCAAAAATTGTAGTTTCAAAAACTACAATAATAATGTGCCTTTGGTTTTTGGCCTTGAAGGCCAGTAAGGCTGGAAATAGGCCGCGAACATTTTATACGGGTTTGACTGTAACAAGAAGGAAAGGGAAAAAGGCATAATTGTTAATTACAAGTAATTTGCCATTCCAAATCAATTCAGTTTTACATAATGATAGTACGTCATCCTTCATCGGATACTGTAGTCCTCTTACTTCAAAGCACTTACTCTATGCATGTAGTAGTTTGGCTGTCGTTGATCTAAGCAAGATGGTTCAAAAACACACCGAGAGATGTCGCTTTATCCACTAATATCCCATGTGTATGTGTGATTTTTATAGGGTCGTTTGTTAACCTCTGGAAGCATTCAGGAATTAAAGGATAAGTTTGAGGCTGGCTATCAGCTTAGCGTGAGGCACAATGTGGAAAGCTTGTGGGACTCCAGCCTGATTCAACACATTTACAAATACTGTCCGGATGTCAGGTGCAGGTCACCCAGTGCCAGAGATGACAAACTTCATCCAGAAGAAAGGATAACATCCAAATACCACCTGCCTTTGGGCCTGGATGAAGACAAAAACTTGGCCTGTATTTCTGAGCTTTTAAAGTCTCTCGAAAGCCCGGTAATTCAGCAAGCCTTGCGCGTTCAAAACTACAGTTTGGACTGTGTGAACTTGGAGCAGATTTTCATAACTTTGATGAGACGGGCTGAAATGAAATCGACTGATCCTGAGCTGACCAGTATCTGCGAAACCATAGACACAGACAGAATAAGCACCAGCCTGGACGTTGCCAACTCCGTGGAGAGCCTTTTGACCGCCACCACGGCTGTCTATGACTCTGAGCCTGGATTTGAGCTCCTGGAAGGACAATCTTTGTTCTGGACCCATCTAAAGACTTTGATCTACAAACGTTTTAGACACAGCGTCAACAACAAGCAGTTCTTCTTGGCCGTCTTCATCCTTCCCCTGACCGTGATAAGTATGGGACTGGGCCTGTCTCTGTTGACCCCCAAGACTGAGATGCCCACCATTCTCCTGACTCCAGCTCTGTATGGCCCAAATGCACATTCATTTGTTGAGTAAGAGCCAAAAGATGCCAAATGACATCTTTGCATCAGGAAAAACTTATTTGATTTCATTAAAGCTTGAGTGACGCATCAAAGTCTGATCTCATTCATAAATCATTCGGGAATATGCTGAATATTGATGTCGGAATTGGCACCACCTGCATGGCGGATTCATCAGAGCTGACCTCTCCTTTTGTAGCAAATTGCATCGATGGATTGAACGAAGAATTCACCTCTACTTTTCAAGTAAGGACTTTCAGTAGTTTTTGGCTTTACGCAACTTGCTACTTTTCTGTGACCTAAAGCTACTAAGTCAAGATATATTCTTTTTAAAGCTACTCACATAATTATTATAAACCGATTTAGTGGGTATTTCTCCATTAACTTTTGGCCAATTACTACTACACTAAACTGTAAGTAACGTCGTAACCGTTGATTGGTTGTGGGGCTTATAGCTTAAAATCAGATGACATTGGTAAATCTTGGTTGAAGTCATGATTTTTGATCTTATTTGTAGGCCCTTGATTTGTCATTTCTTTTGACAAGTTTATTATTGACATTAGGGTTTGAGTTGTGGACCGTCTGAAGAACTGAAATAAAAGTTCTATACCATTTACTCAATAGACCTTCAAAATGAAAAAAAAAACTGCGATTTTTTGGTAGTTTACAAAATGGTCAACATGGTTCAAGTTTATGAAAAATTTCTCAGAAAAATGTGACCCTTTGGAGGATTTTAAGAGCTTCATATCTAGTAGATGCAGACCATGACTATGTACTGTAACTACGCCATAGGATTGCGATACTGACGATTATTACGATAAAGTGGCGTAGGTTTTGATTGGATAAGACATTTAATTAAGAAGGATTTTTATTTTTTCTTCAGGGTGTTGGTAACTCAACCGATGAATGCGTTTGCACCAATGAACCTAAAGCAACATGGACTTGCTCCTCGCGCCAAGGGCAACAAGAAGTTCCTCAGAGACAGGTTCAAAACACGACAGACATCGTGTTTGATGTCTCCAACCTGACTCTGACTCCAAATGAGTGGATCATTAACACGTTTTATGACTTTTTGGCAGACAGGTGAAAGGCTTTTATTTAATTTTTCGAGTATTGTAGGCTCTTATCTCTTCTCCTCTCAAAGATATGGGGGTGGTCGAGCATCCAAGTCAATACCAGTCAAGCAAGGTACCAAAATTATTCAGGAACCAAAGACAACTTTGTGGTTTGGTTCAACAACAAGGGCTATCATGCCATTCCTTCTTACATTAACTCAGTCCACAATGCTATGCTGCGAACTCTTGTCACCCAATCGTCTAATCATTCAATCAGGGACTACGGAATCTCAACCTTTTTGGAGCCAATCAAAGTGGCTTGTGATCAGATTTGGGACCATATAACAATTCACAATTTTTATTGATTGCAACCATTTTTTAGATTCCTTTTTTCCCATCAAAGTTTAAATGATCTTTTGTAATAACTCAAATTTAGGCTTAAAATTGCTTACTACAGTTTATCCACGATAACTATGGCATCTGACGCTCGGTTTAAATCGGTAAAGCGTGACAGTTCTGTTTATGCTGCGGTGACGTCACTCCTGATATGGCGTCACTGCCACCAAAAAGAACTGTCACGGCGTCCTGATTAAACCGAGCGTCAAAATGTTATAGTTATCGTGGATGGACTGTAGTGTTTTTGGTTTTAGGCTGCGAACGACTTTTTAGTACTTTTTCTTGACTTTAAAATCTTTTGGTTTTTTTTTCAGAATTCAAATCATAGCTGATTATGGAACAACCGCCATAATGCTTTTTGCTTTCTGTTTCCCACCTGCCCACCTGATAACGTATCTGATTGGTGAACGTATTCGAGAGGAGAAGCAAGTACAAATAGTCGCTGGAGTAAGGCCCATCACCTACTGGCTGGCAGCGTTTACTTGGGACATGACTGTAAGCAATATCTACCATAAAATGGCAATAAAAACAGTAAGAATCTACTACATTCAAGGTTTCCCTGATGTTTGTTGCCATAGCCAGCTGTGTTTATTATGCCTTTGGTGTGGAGTCTTTCACACAAAGGCAAAACTTTGTCGGATTCGTCTTCATTGTCACAGCTTTCATGTTCTCCACCACGAGCATCATTCACAATGTGGAGAAGTTGTTCCACGAGCCCAGCTACGGGCAAATGATGGTTCTGTGCAGTCTCAGCTTGGCTGGAATCTTGACCTTGTTGGTGTCAATGGTTCTTGGGCTTTTGTGGCAAGTTCCAGTAAGTTTCTAAAACTTTAACTCATTTTCTGAATGATGGTCACTTTTTGGCTGCCCGACTTGAACTGAAGCTCTTTTAATTAACTAGGGAATGACTGAGATCAAGCATGTTGTAAATTACCTATTTTTGGTGTTGCCTCCCTTTGCACTGGGCAACGGCATCAGTAGAATGATTACCATGACAGCGCAAACCAACCTGTTTCTGCCTTACGGAGTTGACCTTTATGAAAACCCTCTCTCCTTCGACGTCATGGGCCTCAATGTGCTCATCTTGATGCTGGAAGGAATTGCGTTGTTGGTTCTCAATTGGTGCCTCGAATCCGATTCAGCCATGACGTATTTCCGGAAGTGAGCTCATTAAAAAACTGCACCCTCAAGGAGAGAGATACGCTAACATTTGATTTGCAGGTTGTTTGGAAGGCAGACGGAAATGAACACCCACGATAAGTACAGCGTTGAGGACGAAGACAGCGACGTTGTCAAGGAGCGAAACAGAGTGGCCAATTGTGATTCTATCAGCGAGGAAGCCCGAAAGCGTTACATCTTAGAAATCTCAGACTTGACCCGCGTTTTCAAGACGAGAATGGTTGGCAGAGGTACGAAAGTTGCTGTCAACAACATCTCAGTCGGCATCAGGAAAGGAGAGGTAACTGCAAATATATGTCCGTTGAGGAAAGTGCACTAAAAATCGGCCTAAATATGCAGTTTCCTCAACAAGCTACTAATTTGGGTTTAATGGCATTTTTCTGGAAACCCTTTTTTAGGGTTGCCATGTAAGGCTCGAAATTGGCTTTTTTTACTGAAAGCTTAAAACACGCTTCTTGTACCTGCTCAATACTTAAATGCGTGTATCTGCCTTTATTCGGTCTTTCAAACTATACTATAATCTTCGCGTTAGAGTTCTTTTGTCAATCCTTCAAGACTCGTAAGGGTTTTATGAGCCTTTTCTGCATAGCCTTGGGAAACGTTAAGAGTGTGACCCTTAAAAGGGTGCCTCATTTTTTTTTTGTTTACTCAGTGCTTTGGATGGCTGGGCCTGAATGGGGCAGGAAAAAGTACAACTTTCAAGATGCTGACCAAGCAACTCAAGCCGACTGCCGGAGGCTTCAAATTTCTCCAAGAGAATACCAGAATGGGATATTGTCCACAAAACAATTCCCTCGACCCCAACTTGACTGTGGTGGAAATGCTCAGAGTTTATGCCAGTTTGATCGGGTTTCCACCGTTAAAAATTCCCGAGGTTGGTATTTTAAATGTCATAGATTCAGTCGGAGCACTTCTTATTTTGGCTTACACTACTAAAGGTGGTATGCGAAACCTTGGATCAAAGTGGATTAGAGATGTATCGAGACACGATGTGCAGGGGATTAAGCGGTGGAAACATGAGAAAGCTCTGTGCAGCTATTTCGTTTTTGGGTAATCCGCAACTCATTCTCATGGATGAGCCGACCAGGTGAGAAGGATATTGAGATCTTACGTGTGTGATTTATGGCTTCGTTTCTCCCTATAGTGGAATGGATGCTTTAACCAAGAGACTGGTGTGGTCGCAAATCCAGAAGAAAATGGCGGAAGGAAACGTTTCTGTCATTTTGACTTCCCACTCGATGGAGGAGTGTGAGGTTTTGTGCTCAAGGCTGGCCATCATGTCCAAAGGGCGGTTCAAATGCTTGGGATCACCTGCCCACATCAAGCAAAAGTAAGATTTTAACTTTTTGCAACAACTTTTGATTATTTTAAGCAAATATTTTGTACAAATTTCTATTTTAAAATATGGAAAAAAGCTTCAGACTGCTCTTCAAAGCTACGTAATGACACTTTAAGTACTAGTAGTTTTTGTTGCTTTAAAAGTCAGAATTTTTCTGAAGAACTATGAATAGGGCAACCTGGTTCTTGCCTGCATCATCCATAGGTTTTGAGCAATCAAAAGTTTGCATAAAAAAGGTTTTCAGTACTTTCCAGTGTCCTAAATATGGAGTACCTTTTGTCCCATGACTATTTAATAGTAGTACTTCGTACAAAGTTGTTTAGCAATCAACTTTTGAAAATGCTCAAAACTATCGAAATTTCCTAAAATATTTGAAACTCTGTAGTGGGCAGTAGAATTTTGATTTTTTTACGTAGTACTACTATATAGTATCATGAATTAAATATTCTTCTACCGTTTTAACGCAATGTCCACTGTTGAAGTTGTTCAGCCTGTAACTGACAACGTTTCGATATTGTTCACACCAATGTCATTTGATAGGTACAGTGCTTCAGTTGCGGACATTTTAAGTGCTGTCAAAACATTGTACGTGGTAGTAAAGAGAAGGCCAAAGAGAATTCAATTATCTTTTCTGTCGAAGGTATGGCCAAGGCTACGTTGTTTCCTTGATGTTCAAGTCTCAAATGGACATGGAATGTGGTTCATCTGTAGTAGAATCGTCTTTCGATGGCTGTGTCAACTTGGTCAAGAGAAACACCACGATCTCTTTCAAAGTTATTGACGACAAGTGTTGCACTCCAAGCATTCTGTTCAATTTTGTTCAATCTAGAAAGAAGTCTCTGAGGATTCAGAACTTTTCGATTAAGCAAACAACCTTGGACGAGGTAAGAACAGCCTGTGTTGTAAAAGGGAGAGTTCATGTTTATGCTTGTTCAAGGTGTTTGTGAGTTTTGCTGAAGAGGAATCAAACGTTGATAGCCAGACTGCGCCCCATGCCAGACGAACAAAATACTCGATTGTGAGAGGGCATCGAATTAGGACGTCTATGTGTTGGCTGGACAATCCATGTGTTTTGCCAAAGCCCACTATTTATATATATATACTATAAATATATGTATACATTCGTTAATGTAAATCATTTTGGTTATAACTTTTTGTGGTCCTTAACTATGGCTTGATACGTAGTTTCGCTCAGTTGCGAATTGAAGGTCAATTAAGACTGTTCCATTGTGATAGAGTAAAGTGGTCTAATTGCTTTTGTTGTTTAAATTCTTTAGGGGGGCAATGAAAAGAGGAATTAAGTGTGGAAAGTCAGATGACTTTGATGCCATTCGAAAAGAGAACACTTTACTGTAGTATGACGTTGAGTTGGAATGTCTCCTTGGGCACTGGCCACACTATGTCTTCAGCCAAAGTAACGGAGGTACTGCTGACTTGTCTGCCCATCAGACTTAGTGGGTCTTGTATTCGGTCATCATCCAACACTTTGTAAATGAGATGAGGATCAGGTAGCAAATGGTTCATCTTTTCTCCAACCAAATCCAGAGCTTTTTTCGTTGACAGCTGAAATTTTATCACGTATCTTAAAACAATCTTTGATGGGTGTCTGATTTTTTTTCAACGACTTAATTAACTGCTTAATTTAAGCATGATTCGTTGGATTTGCATTCAGCATTCATCTTTGAAGATCAGTTAATTTCAAAAAAAAAATAGTCAACCAAGGA
>CAXHLB010000566.1:0-20979 GCA_964017235.1 Sabellastarte sp. h YS-2021 | reverse complement strand
AAAGATATGGACTATACGCCATCTTGCGGAGGGCCTCACTGCGGGAGTCCATATAGAAGAGAGTCAACACTATACTATATAATACAGACCGCCCACTGTATAGTAAAGTTTGGTCGAATAAGAGAGAGAAAAAAAGGGAATCCTGATTAAAAACTTACCTCAGTGGACTCACAGGCCTACTTTTGATTATACATGCATGATTGGCTATCGTAATGCTGACTGCTGAAATAATGAGTATCCAATATTACACACACACACCCATTGTGTGTTGGTTCTCTTGGTCATTTATAGTAATGCAGCGTGTCGTATATCCTTGATATAAGATCCCTATCTACCTCCAGATTTTTCCCTTTTTTCCATGCATAGAACCAATTAATATACTGTTATGATTATGCGCCCCTCTTTTACTGTAAGTGAGATGCTTGCTGCAGATGAATTAATTCACAAGAAGTGTGAAAAATGCCCTCCAGAAAATTGATTGAAAACGATAAGATCTTAATTGTAAAGCTTGTTGTTTATATAGACCAAGCTTTTATGCCTTTTTTAAAGCAGTGTTCTTTTTTCTTTTAAACACAAAAAAAGACCAAAAAACATTCAATTCAACTCTGTTGTAATACACTTTTCAACACGTTTGTGGTAAGCTTTGTAGTATATTTAAAGCCCATCATTACTTGGCTTCACCTATTTAAAGAACAATCTCAAGAGGGAAGGAAACCAACTTTTGAATGGCAATGTAATTAACTGTATAAAGTATATCAAAGTTTTTCGTCGAAGACAGGCCCTCGCTTTTCATTAAGAGTGGGATAAAAATCGAAAAAAATAAAGCGGGAACTGGATGAATTAAAACGCATTTCGATGATTGATAATCTGGTAAATGGCAACTCATTGCTCTCTCATATTTTTTTTCATCGGTAAAATGCCTTGCCGCTACTACTACACGTACGTACAGTATATATCTCTGGGAGCGTTTTCAAACTTCAAAAAAGCAAATTAATTTTTCCACCTCTTTCTTTCGTAAACGGTTTTTTATATGCATCAAATTGCAAGGTCATTCAATCGACCGTCTGTGGGCATGATTTTGGACCAAAGTTTAAGATTAAATGACCACGTCATAAGTTGTAGGGTCAATTAATGGTATGGTTGAAGCAACATCTGCATTGTGAAGTCCTTGGAATCCCTCGGAGGAGAGAAAAACTGGTTTACTATAGTAGGCAACTTTTTTTCTCTCTCTCTCTCTCTCTTTCTGACAGTCCTTAAGAATGCGTGTTTATCTGTAAGGAGAATTCTACTACTAATGACACAAGTTCAGTTCAAAAAGTATATACGTATATACTATACTATATATAGAGGGTGTGTACAGTCCAACTTTCTTTGTGAAATGGACCAAGTGCATCATCCTTAAAATGTTCGCAACAAGTTTTTGTGCGTTGCAAAAAAGACACTCACAAAACCAGCTTTTTCTCTGTCAATAACAGATTGTATTAAATACCTTGTGGTTTCAGGAGAAAAAGAGTCGAAACTCTGATGCATTGTGGACACGATTTTTCTTCTTCTCGTTGGATTCAAAGAGCAGGGATTCAATCAGAGCTTACTATAAAATTCTTTCCCCGAAAAAAAGTTGCAAAGAGATAGAATTAGGCAAATTGAAGGACGAATTTTATGACTCTAACTTTTTTATAGCTTATCCTGTGTTGTTTAAGAGACGTGCCGTGGTTGCTATACATAGCCTGCATGTTTCTTGCTTCTTTAAGTTGTTTTTTCTTACAGTGAGGTGAGAGAATATTACATACAACAGCCGCACAGAGAGAGAAAGATAGGTGGATGCAACACAAACGTTTTGACTTCATTTGGCACTAACATGGGATGTCTTTTTAGTAGAACGTGCCTAATGATTATACTGCAAAAAATAAATACTCACAGTTTTCAGCGTTGAAATTACTATTGTGTTATACTACTTTATGGAGAAAAAAAAATATTATTATTATTATAAAGTGCCTCTTAAAGTTTTCCACATTTGGGTTTATTGAACTTAAGATTTTTTTTGCAAAACGTAATTAGGCCAACCATTCATAAAATATGGTACAGCATGCATACAAGCGCACCCAACCAATTACTTCGTCACCTTTTGTGAGAGTTGAGCCAATTTTTAAAAGAGAGGAAAGCTATTGTCGTTATGATTATTTTGATCTTAAAGTCCCCCCTTCCTCTTTTTATATATTATATCAAAGTATTATAGTATGCTTCGCCATGCCAATTTGATGTAGGATTAAGGACTTTTATGGCCATTGGCATCTGACGCTTCGTGTTATAGTTACTTTCAATGTGTGTTGACAGGAGATGAACAAAAGAAGGTGCTAAATATAAATGTTTTTATTGTCGTCGAGAATTCCCATTTCATCTACTATAGCTATACGTGTATTATAGTATATTACGGCAAAGAGCAACACACACACAGGACCTCCTACTATAAATAAAATACCTGGACCGAAAAAGGAAGTTGTAATAAAAATACGTTCTACAATAAAAGTATCGTTTCCTATGCTATAAAGATGCTTTAAAAAAGACTTTTAAGGTTGCAAAACTTGACCGAGTTGTTTACTATATATAAATGCAGGTTGATGTATCAAGAAGTTATTAAACAATGAATAATATTCAGGTTGAATTAAGGAGGGTTGATTAAATTCAAGTCTATATTTGATCTATTTGGTCTGCCCTGCTTTTTTAAAAAACTCATTTTTTTGCTCCCAGCAAAAATGACCAGTTTTTTTCTACCAATATGCAAATAGTATACGAGGCTAATGAGCGCTAAATAGCTTGAAAAATATGGACACACAATGTAGTAGTATAAGGTAAAAACTCGTTTTCCCTGCGTTTTAGTAGTGGAAAATATGGCCCTTTGTGTTTGATGTTCACGACTTTAAGTTCATCAAAAGATCTTGATGCAACTTAATGTGAGATGACCCGTGCACATTCTATTGGCAGATGCAACAAGTTTACATACTAAAAGCCTTTTCCACTTTGGCCCAATCAACGGGCAAAAAGGTCACCATAAACTGATTCAGAGGCCTCTTGAACAGTCAGAATAAACATCGGTTGAAGGCTTTCAATTATACACAAAATATATGAGTGTTTTGGGCAATTTATCATAGAGTGCATTGTTTGCAATGTGCAAATCGTTGGTCCAGACACAAATCCTTCAGACATTTCACAGACGACAGCCTTTGTTGTTGATTCGAGCAAAAATATAGATGATGTCCAACTGGAACGATTTGGAATTGGTTGTGCACGATGCAAGTGCGAATCTATGGTCCTCTTTATTCAATGGCAAGCGTGCCAAAAAGATCGAGTTTATTGCAACACATATTCATATTGATGAAAATGATTTGTTGAACAGACACCGATTCCCCCCTTTTTTTACATCCACATAGTATTAAACCTCAGCTTCCTTGATGTGTGTGGTGCACTTTGCCGCAATTGTTTGACAGTTTGCGCAACAAAAAAAAAATACAGTAAAATTGAATATAAAAATTCACGAATGTGGAGCGAGATTATAGGAAGCATGGTCGAAGCAAATCGATGCATCTTCATCAAAAGTAAAGTGTTGCCAATTCCCGAGACTCTTTTTTTTGTGCAATAAAAAACTGTTATTTACAGTTGCAATTTTTACAACAAAACTGTAGACACATATATGTACCGAATCTGCACCAATTCAAAGCCAATCAATTAGGATATGAGACCGTAACATTTATAACGATATATAACATCGTAGCTGCTACTGCTATACCACACAATCCATCGTCTTTTTTTTTATATATTTTCACCCACCCTCCTTCTGTAGTGTGGTACACACAATAACATTGATGGGTTGCACCCTTTATATCCATTACTGTACACATTGTGTATGGTTTTAAATCGTGGCAAACACGATAATGAGCGAACTATTCAGTCGAAAAAAAAATCTTGATTGTGCTTATAGTGCACTATATATATATACATGTTGCACGTTCCCGCAAAATATAAAAAAAAGTCGTGAACCCCTTTTTTTCGAAGTCATTGTCAACTTCGAAGATGTTGCATAATGTTTGGGCATGCGCAGTATTTTCAACAATTAAGATTAAAATCGTTTTTTAAGAGCATCCAAGAAGCCATATTTTGATAAACGCTTGCGCATATATGTAGTGTACATTTTACTATACACACATACTATACAATATACTATTGCGGCGCTATAAAAAAGAAGGGTTGCTCGGTACGTTCAATGTTGCTTCACGAATCTCAAGTTATTATTTATAGCAAGAGATTTATGAATTGCAGTAATAAACAAACATATACGCGTACCAACAATAAATGTATATCAATTGCTTAATATATATACCATCTTCTCTTCCTCAAAATATGAATGAATTACATCTAAGTTTGCGTTCAAAGTGGACATGAATTTGCGGTCTCTGAAGAACAAACAACAACAACTAAAAAATTGCAGCCGTGACTTGGTCCAAAAAACCTCCTTCTGTATCTTTTTTTTTGCACAGACCTTCACGATTGTTGTTTCGTTGATGATGTTCTGTCTGTGAACGCGTGGATTAAAGTATGTAGTACGAAATCATTAATTCAAGAATTGCAAGAGCTTCACGCTCATTTGTGCATTTTCGAGATCATTTCATAAACATTAATTTTGATTCAGTTGATTCATCTTGTCTTTTGCATTAATTACGATCAGCAGCAGAGAAAACTTTGTTTCAGAAAGAAGTTGCGTATTGATGAAAAGTAACCAAAAAAAGATTATAGTTTTAGCAACAGTTAGACAGAATAGCAAAAAAGAGGTATCATTTTGTGCTATGGCAGGTTAAGAGTTCACCACGAATTGCATGACAAAGAAGACCTCTTTTTTGATGGAATTATATATATTTTTTTGTTTCTACTACGACGGTGGTGATTAAAAACAAGCCTTTACACTCTCTCTCCCTATATACTATATATATAGTATAGAACTATACGTGCACGTACGCGGAAAAAAAGATCCTCATGTTCTTACAGTTTTTTTTTAGATTTTTTTTGTGTGTGTGAAGGGGCCGAGGTCGTGTGTGCACTATATAATAATAGAGTAGTCCACCTGAGCAGAACAAAACACTTTTGATGTATCCTTTTTGTTGAAACAAAGTGTACAACGTGTAATAGCAAAAATTGTGTTTTTGAACATTTGTATTTTGCTATCTACAAAGGGGTGATGCTTAATAATAAGAAGCACACTTGGCAACAACAATTGAGTGGCAGATATATCAACAGCAACAGCAACTTTTTTTTTGTATCGAGAATGAACGAATAAAGGAAGTCGTCCATGGAGGAGCTCCCCACGAAAAAAAACCTGTCCCTGTTATACTCCCTAAAACTTGGTTGTTCAACCGGTTGTGCCACTTGCCTTGTTTGCAACGACGGCAGTGACCTCCAAAACCCCTGGTATACATTTGAAACTGGGGACAACTCTTCCAATAAATGGTGTGTATAAAAAAGGAGGCCACAATTGCATAAAAAAAAATGCATTTTACCCAGAAAAAAACACAGTGTTTGGCTGCAAATCTTGTCGCAAAAAAGTAGTACCATATAAATGGTTTAAAGCTACTTTTAGTCGACGAATAACAGGTTACCATCAATCAATGCTCAGCTACTACTTCTTATATCAAAGTCATGGCTTTGCAATGCAACACCAACTACACTATGTGCCCAACTTTTATGCCATATTATGATACATGGCGTAACATGTGTGGGTTCTCTTTTTTCAAATAAAAAGGATTGGGTGAGACTCTCTCTCTCTGTTTTGTCCTTGATGTAGCCTTTCCTTCTCTTAAATGTATGAAAAATGGTGTCAAATCTCCTTCAGACGTCAGTGCTCTTAAAACTCATTCATTCTCAAAAAAGAAGGACAGAAATAGTTGCAAGTGGTTATTCATTGAAATCAGATTATTTGCATTTGGTTCTTCTTTTGATTGTTGATGAAAGAAAGTACACTGAATGAAAATCGTCAAAGAGAGGTGAAATATTTCGGTGCAAAACCCAAGCAGAAAGATGCAAATCAACGACAGACGAAGGTATACGTTTTGTGTGATATGCACGAAGCAAAGATTGATATAGTATATAGTAAATGAGTGCAGTTAAAAGTGTTGTGTTTCAAGTCAGTAACCCGACTTTTTTTCACGTTCATTTTTATGTTTGATGACGTTACATCCTTTGAGTATATCTTTTAACAAAATATATAGTATTTGTAACTACATTTAAAAAAAACGTAACTTTGCAAAAAACGTTTTTTAAAGAATATAAAAACACGCAACTCCAATTTTCAAACTGGGCTTGACTGCGGGCCATTTTGGCAACAATAATGGATACCACCACTGCGTCAGCGTGCCACACACTCCCCCGATTAAAAGTGTACTACGTATATAGTAATAATGATAATATGCATCCAGACCACTAAGCAACTCATTCCCTCTCGAAATGAGATAAAAAAAAAAAGAAACCCTGTCAGCTCTGTCAAAAGCAGGAAGTGCAAACTTATGACGGATGCTTGGAGAGTGACAAAGGAGTTTTTACTACTGAGAGAAAGAGAATTCTTTCATGTTTTGCACAAAGCTATGAAAAAATTAATAGAAAATCTATTGTATCTATTATTATTGGTAGTCACTAAACAAAAACAATGGCAGGCATTTTGCTTATTCACTTGATGACTTTTTCCACCTTTCCCCTCCATTGCAAAATTCATTTTTCCAATGATGCTCAAGACTGCGACTGACGGTTGCCAAAAGCACAAAAGCTTAACTCAACCACATGAGAGGAGTACTACTAAGATGCTAATCAGAGGTTACTGCTTCTTCGCAGTTCATGTCAAAATAGTGCATAACTGTGACTTGGTGCATTATACCTATACTTTTAAGCATTATATATACCAAGAAGCCTCGCCGAAGATTAACCCGTTACCAGGAACTGTGACAATAAGCAATTACAGTGTCTGATTTACAGTTAAACAAAAAAAGAGCCCTGTACGGGGCTAGACCCTACAGTGAAGGAGTGGCTGAGCGCCCTGCTGTGGAGTCGTACCTTTTTTATCAATTCGCATAAAACAATTTAAACTTAAGATGGCTCATAAAGTAATTTTGCCGTGAGACGTTTAAAAATAACCAACATTTGAATGGTTTCTATGCATTTTTTTTCACATACTACGTATATTTTGTATAGAAAAGAAAGCACTGTTTGTATAGTAAAGCAGACAAAATAACATATAATCTAAAGATTACAACAACAAAATAAAAGGTTGGAGAATTAAAGATTTGTTGGCACTTTTTTTTCTGCAATGTGTGCATTCTGGGATTTTTTCTATCTAATCGTTTTTTGAGAGAAAGAATAAGTATAGTGTGTACCCTGCAAATCTATTATAGTAGGGTTTTCTAGTATATATAAACCATTGCCAGTCCAACATGCACGCACTACAGAAACATTTCTTTGTAGCGGTTGTGGTGAAGTATTAAGCCCCCGAGAGCCACACCTTACCCTGTGCGAATCTGCAATTTGCACTCTCGTCGCCTGCATGCTGCTTTTTCCCGAGAAAAATGACATTCCGTAGATAAATATGTACAACATTAAGCGCACGAATTCGATTTGTGTTGAATTTTAAAAGAGACAATCCGGGGGCGATTTTCAAAAGTCCGTTTCATTGCAAAATGTTCCGGTTTCAAGGGCCAAAGCGGAGCAAAAGTACTATCTTTTGGAAGCCTTTTTAAGAATAGAATGCAAACCTCATACATTTTGTATACAGTTGTGGACGTCTACATATAAATAAGTACCTCACAATGCGCAATTTTAGAATTCGCACGAAATTCGCTTTAATTTGAAAAATCGAATGATTTTACGAATATCTAAGGTGATGATTGGAAAAAAAGAGAGTTTCGAAACACGCGAAAAAAATGGTTTGATTAACTTGTAATGATGCATTTTATGGGTAACGAACGTCAGACAATGTCCTTCTTTTTCGCTGAAACACTTTTAAGTCGTACATTCTATACACACAAAAGGGTAAGAAGTTAATCGTATTTTATTTGTCTGTAACACCACCGTCTTTTATCAACGGTCTCTGCAAATACGACGACGACGATGAAAAAAAGTAGAACTGCTTATTTCATGAGTACTTTATTTACGTAGAACGGACATTTGAATTTCTTCATTAGATGAAAAGGCTCATAAATATATGGTTTAATACGTATAGTACTATAGTATATACGTATAATTCGTTCAATGGTATATTATATACTACGTGATGCTGGGTAAAGGAATTCGCATTACTTTTCGCACATTTTCGCTCTTGATTTTTACGACTGTATTCATATGGTATTCATGCGGTTGTGCAGTAGTAGTAGTATATGATTGTTTTCGTCTCAAAAACGTGGTCCACATTTATGTGCTCAAAGTGGAATGAAGAGAGAAAAAAATGTTCAATCATTCATCTTATTTAAGTCTTTTTTCGCAACAGAGAAGAAAAAAAAGTTGTTGCTGCTGCTGCGGTTGGTTGAACCTGATCTTGGGTTCCCTGCAGTGATTCAACAACGTGGCTGATGACGAAAACGTCATGAATCCTTTCTCCATTTGGTGTATCGAATTCCGTCTCTTTTCTTGGAGTCATCCTGGTAGATTTACCAAAAGACTCACCTATTTATAGCACTTGTACTTTAGTAGTATACAAATACTGGTAAAACGTCACAACAAAGTGAGGAAAAATGAGACAAACTTGGTTGTAATTTTCACAATTGATCCTCTTTTTTTGGAAAACAATACTTTGAGAGATAACTGAAACTCAATGATGCAGAAACCAATTTCTTCTTCTTTTATATGAAGCTCACATTTTTCCCGATTTTTGAGTGCAGCCAATGGACCGTTCGGTGTTTTATCGTATAGATTCAGTCTAGCCCTCCGACCTGCAGTAGTTGATCACTTATTATGTTGCATCAGAGCTGGAGAGATAAAAATGGCAAAAAGGTGCAATTTCTTTCACTGTAAATAAAATGAGAAAAAAGAGATCTTTGTAGCTGATTAAATCTGACATGAGAGAGCATAAACAAAGTGTCCCTTCTTATATATGGTGTGCCCATGATTAATGGTTCAATGCAATGACTTGCATAATTATTGTACCACTACTGAGTCACTTATTTTTTTTTTGTCTTTAACTCAATTTGCTCAAGGAACTTGTCATGAGAAATAAGGGGTAGTAGTACTGCATTTTTTTGTCTGTCCACTTTTTGAACAGTCGTAAAAGTGATAAAGACGGGAAAAATCCCTGAAAGATGCCATTTCCCGAAAAAAGAGTGTGTGTGTGTGTGTTTGTGAAAGAGAAAAATGCAGGACTTCTTCTTCTATGTGCTGTAGTAGTAAATGTGAGAGCTTCCAGAATCCTCTTCTTTCTCATGGAATTTTAGTCATTTTCAAAGGTGGTGGAATTTTTTATTGCATTTGAAATGAAGGAGACACACGGAGCTTTTTGTTTACCATCATTTTTATCCACTTATGGCCTGTTTGTATTCACATTGAATGCAATGCATTCCAATGATGCAAACCAATTGTCAAATAAGAAGAGGAAAAAACGACTTGGTCAGAGTGAACAAAAATCAACATATTTTGACACTCATAAAAATAGAGGGGGGAAGTACTCACTCTTCTTTTGTAATGAGTTCGAAAAAAAAAAGCTGCTGCACTCTTTTTATGGTTTCTTACTCTCTACATATTATATATGAATATTGGGGTTGAGATATAAAACAGCGTAGCGAAGCCATTTTCTTTCTTTAAGAAAAATCCAAAAACACACACACATTGCATCATTGAGTGTCTGAAGTATAAACGCGACACTGTACACATCTCGCAAGAGTTGGGTAAAAGCTTAAATCAATCAGGACAGCATCAGTCTAGACTGCTGGTGAAAACGGCTTTTTCACTTGACAAAGTTATGGACGGACAGATCGACAGGGTATATCAAAGAAGGGGGTTATTTTATGAGGACGACAGCAGCTCACATGGTACGTACGTAGTATAAATGGACTTGAGCAGGCATCACACGTAAGCATTAAAAGGTGTTTTAAAAGATTGCCTCAAATGATCACGGAATCGCCATAAACCCGACAAAAAGAGACTCATATACATACTACACTTACTACACGTGGTTTAACGGAACAAATACATATATATTTCGCACAACAATCAGTATATATTTATAGAAAATTCGGTCAAAAGTCAAGTATGAAATGGGCCTCTACTGTGGTACTACTGCTTGTGATGCACTGTAGTAAGTATATACTGTACATTTTGTATACTATACGATTGACTGAATCATTTTCGACGTCATTCTTCAAAAAAGTCTCGAGTTACAACAGCAGCAGGAGAGGTAAACCAGGAAAAAATGCAGGTTTAAGCAATCAGATCGCACTTTTTTTCGCTCGTATATCAGGTACCCTCATAAACAACGACCAAAATCAGGGTATCATTTCATCTCGTGAGTTTTTATAATGCTCTCTATTGTTATTGCATTGTAAGTACCCTTTTTAAGACCAACAATCAGCGCCAAATGGCTCCGAACACAGGCCATGTTTATTCCCTTTGTTGCACACTTTGTCAACCCATTCTTCTTTCGAAGGGCTCCTTTTTCGTCTGAACAAACTACCTATACTATCATAATATGCATATTTGTAACATAATATCATCGTGTAATCTGTCTCTTTTAAAAAAAATCGAATCATCTTCAAATGCTTTCACCAAATGAAAACAGTTTTTGATATTGGATTGTTTGTACTTTGCGGAATGACTTTGCAACTTTGTACTATAGTATAGAAGCAAAATAAAAAATTACCGTTCTTATTTTCCAAATGGTTCGATCGTGATCAAAGATTCTCCAGAACACAAAGATACACAACGTCGTATATAGCAGCACTTGGCGAAAAAAAAACCGCCGAAGGTTTTAATTGCAGAATTATACGTTTGATGCAAAGAAATACAACGTTTTGTTCGCTGCATGTCGTGTGTACGTATATAAAAATGAATTGTAGCAGACTTTTTAAAAGACGGTTTTTTGCAGTGTTGTGTGTGTATATATGCATGAAGTAATTAAAACTCACCTGACCGTAGGCAAATGAAGTCTGACACAAGGTTTATGGGTATTCGGGTCTTTTCAAACAAGGAGTTTCCTTTTCTTCTACAGTATAAGAAGAGTAATCCATCAGGTCAGAAAAAGATCTCTTTTCACCAATTGTGTAGAATTCGTAGAAAAGGAACCCAACAAAGTATTGTAATGCAAAAAGACAGTGAAATTAATTGTTGAAACGATGAGGCTCAAAAAGAGTTTTTTCAAAGTAAGGCGGCTTCCACTTTAGCATTACTTCAAGCGTCAAATTACCAGTGTTTTCAATGAAGAAAATTCAGGGTGACACACCATCGCCATTTTCTTCTTATTTGATTCAATTTAAACAGGGAAAAGTAAACCCAAGTATTCATTGCATTTCCTTGTATATACAACATGACTGAACATTTAATTTCGCTGGAGTTGTGATAGATGAATGCTGTGTCCAGACAACGTCATGCTTTTTCTGGCCATTTCTAACTGCATACTAAAACGTCATCATGAAGGACGCGTCCTTTCCTCCACGGCCTTGAAGGCCTTTGATGTGAGAAGGGAAGAAGAAGAAGAAGAAGGAAAGACTGTGTAGACGTGTTTATACAAGGTTATGTAATTAATGCAAGATATATTCAGCATGCTACATAGAGTAAAGCACCATACCATAGACTTCCTCACTCAGCAGGTTATAACGTGAAAACAACTTTTTTATGGTCGGTATTTTAACTTCTGGCTGGATTTTTATATCCCACCTTTTTTTACACCAATGGTTACAGCTGCTGCTGCTGGGTCACTTTAATTTTTACCCAAACTGATTTTAAGTAGTACCAACTCATAATGGGGCACTTTGAAAGCCTGTGGCTCTCAGCATGGGTTGACTTCACAATAGAGGCGGTGGGTATAAGTAGGTTTCTATACTTGTCTTCTTGGGGAGGAAAAAATGCACAAACTTCATAAGCAAAGAATGCACTTATCACCCGAGAGGATCTTTTAAAAACTGCAGGACAACACTTTTATTGGAAAAAAAGGGGACATTTTACGCCGGGGAGAGAAAAAACCTTTGACTTTTTGGACATGAAAAAAAAGAAGTTGAATACTTTACTTAATTGTGTACCATTTCCCGAGAAAAAAATGTGTTTTATTTCTCTCCAAACATTTATTTCTTTTCAAAAGAAGGCTTTTTTTAAGAATCTATAATGTTTAAGAATCTACTACCATACATTATGCATTATGTATTTCAACTACTACGTACTCTCAATCGTGGCATTGATTGAAGGACTTTACTCATGATCATGTCCCTACTACAGTGCCTGTCCTATAAGAAGAAAAAGGTTGTGCCAAAAAGTGCGTGCAAAATGGTGCGAAATTCAAATCATATTAACCATCCTCCCCCGAAAAAAGGGTTGTAGTACAGTAGAAATCAAAACATCACTTTTCGGCGCGACCCTTCCTTTCATATGTGGCAAATACTGTAGTGACACAAAGTGAAAAATGACTGTTAAATCTGTAGAAACACAAACATATCTGCTACCAACTACTATACAAATGGCCAAGACTCATACCAGACTTGTCAAATAGCGTGGTGTCTTATATTTCGACTACTATAGTAAAAGGTGACTCTTGACCAGACAAAGATATTGCATTGCGTGAAAGGATTTTAATTAATCACCTCAACCTGTTTTGTCCGATCGATAGCATTTGAAATTGTCGTTTGGATCGTTTTGGTATTCACGACGGTAAATGTTGCATCGATAAATTGGCCGTTGTTGCAACAGTCTTTTTAGAAGTAAACTTTTTTTCCTTTTTGAAACAGAAGAAGTGTAATCTTTATAGAGGTTGAACTATTTACAATCGTTCACAAATGAGTTTAAGAGACCTTGACCTGAGAGAGTTTCGACAATTAAACTCGGGTCAAATCTCGAGGTGTGTGCACTTTATCTCTTAACAACAAATAGTATATACAGTAGATGTGAGCACCGGAGGACTTTATGTAGAAGAAGAAATCAGTGCGATCCTTTCAAGCGAGTTGAAGAGTGGAAGACAGAATCAGAAGAGGAAAAATCTCTTTTATGACCTCTTTTTTTAAACCCAAATTTTTCCCCCCGCCTTTTAGCATTTTTTGCTCTAATTCGTCATTTTACCATCGTCGTCGTGGATTTTCACCACTTTCTCTGATGAAAATATAGAGTGGATGCCCTTTTTTATACCCCATTCTCTCATCGATTTTCTTAATTCGTACTGCTTAAGACCTTATTTTTCCCTCAGAAGAAAAAAGAGCCCTCTTGTAATTGATTGCAACATTCTTCACTCGAGAGAGAAAAAAAGGAGCCCAGTTTTTGTTTCAAATTCTTGTTTGCAAATGATTGCTAATTACAATTACAAGCTTAGGGCGTGATTGCCATTTGTAAGTCGTGAGAGGGCCCTATTTTTTCTGCAGGGGTACAAAACAAAAGCGAGACGCTCGCTGCATTTTTGGCAAAAAAAATCTGGGCTTTTTTGACACGATCTCATCCTGACAGCGGTGAGACAACTCAATTCAGAAAGTGGGCTTCAACGAAAAATTATACGAGAAAAGGAGAGAGAGTATGTAAAAAAAACTGAGGTAAGTGTCAGATCTTTCTTTCTCTCCAGATGATGATGCCATGTGTGATAGATAACACCGTTTTTCCCCTAAAAAATTCCATGTCCAACCATCAAACACGCAAGACATCCGCAAAAAACCCCTCAGCAGAAACAGAGTGTTTCGAAGCCTACTTGGCACAATCTCTCTTTTTCTGTTCAAGGTTTTTTTTCTTAATGGTTGATACACGTTGCACTTTTGTGTCTTTGACCCTAATTTCTGCAAATGGTTTAAGGTCCATAAAGTTTTTCTCTGAGGTTTAATTGCTGCTGGACAGACAATGGGTCGAAAATGTCTCGGATCACTGATGGAAAAGGAGTGGTTGGCGTGGCGTGAGTGCACTATGTACACCATTGTACAACTTTATATACTATGTGTGTCAGAGTGTAGAAGATGACTTATCTCATGGGATGCTAATTCGATTTTCAAGACACAATGATTTTTTTTCATTTTCTGGGAAGACGTGCATATCGTGCAAGCCCTGCAAAAAAACCAGGGGGACTGATGTATGTAATTTGGTTTTATACTTCGAAGCCTCAGAGCAATTTTGGATCAAGAGATTCGAATTATTATTATACTACGTGGCAGCGTAGAATGACCGCAATAGGGAAACGCTCACAAAAACGCAAAAAACGTACAAAAAATGGCTTCATTATAATCTCATTCAGGAAGCGCAGAAAAAAACCCTTCTTTTCGACCGAAAAAATTCAGAATATCTTTAAGTAGTTCCACACGCTTTTTTTTACTCCAACTGCTACTCCCGAGTTTCCCGTAAAATTCTTGTGTTTATTTATTGCACCCACTTTTACGCGAGCAATTCCACCCCCGAAAAAATGCATTAAGATCACCTTAATCGTTACAAACATTACGCCCCGAGCTTAAAAAACGGTGTAAATGTGTATATATACTAATGATAAAAGTCAGGATTGCTGCCCTTACATAAATGGACAGTTTGACTGCAAACCATTAAGCTCGGTTTATTTTTCCTTGCAAAAGTTTAAAAATGATGACTTCAGGAGTTAAATCATGACCAAACCAACACGTCATCGTGGCCCCCAAAATGTTGCCGCAACGTACATACTATAATATCTACGTACAAATACCACTATTACTATAACAAAGTATGAGCTCTTTAAAAAGTACTTCCTCCTTTGCAATAAAAAAAGCCGGTTTGACTTTGCCGACGAATTAAAAGTCGGATACGTAAGATACAAACATTTAACCCAAATAACAATTAAAGTACAACTCTTTTGTCGTTTAGCATATGAAATGTTGCTCTACTCAAAAACGAACCGTTTATGAGTTATTAGCGATTCAAAAAAGGTGGTCGAGTAGCAAAAAGCCAGTTTTTAGAAAAAAGTGTGCAAAAATAGCTAAATAAGAAAATAAAAACGGATTTTCCGGGAAAAATTACCTTTTTTGAATCGCCGATTACTCATAAACGGTTCATTTTTGAGCATAGTTACATTTTATATGGTAAACGTCAAAAGAGTTGTACTTTAAAAGTTATTTAGATTATATTATCGTATCTGACGGCCCCGACTCTTAATTCGTCGTCAAAGTCGACCGGCTTTTTTTTTTGCAAACGAGGAAGTATATAGTAGGATAAAGCGTCGTCTATAAGACATTATTTTTTATGTTCTGGTTTATGTCGGAAAGTAAACTCACAATAAATGCATTGCAAATTGGCATTAAAAAAGATCCATCTTTGAGACGTTTTTACGATACAGTGCATTTTGGGGAAGGAGAATTATGACTCAATAAAAATATAAGGGCTGCAAAATCTTTGACGAAAAATAATGAACTGATTTTAATTGGAAAAATGACGCATTGAAAAAAACCCTTTCATTGTCGTTAATTATCACATTTGAATAACTTCATTATTCTTCGTGCACGCGCACCCATATTACGCTGCTTTTTTTGCAATAAGACTTTTCATATACGTAGTAGTAGAGAATTACACTATGTATGAACAACGAGCCTTTTCCATCTCTTATGCAATATTTTCCGGCCAATAATCTCTTCGAACCAAAAACACATTTATCTTGCAAAAACTCTGTACTATGGATCTAAGATTCAACGATAACAGAAACGCGTTTATGCAAAAAAATATAGTAAGAGAAAAACCTGGTCACCTTCCACTATTGGGTTATAATATTTCACACCTTCAGTAACAAATGGATTCAGAAGTGATACCTTATGTATATGAAACAAATGCAGAAAATATTTAATTGAATTAAATGCATTTTCAACTGTTTATTTGTGAAGATAGAAAAAAAAATATATCAATGGAAATGTGGTCAACTCCTTTCATAGCCAACGTTTCAATTATTATTCGGTTATTTATGACGATAAATACTTATACGTGACGGCCTCCGTAGGGCCCATTTCTCACTCTCCCCTTTTTTTCGCTCAGTGTGAATTGTCGATCCCGGAAATTGCATCGGTTTTTTTCCGCCAATTCGCAACACTTTGTTTGTCTTTTCTTCTTGTATACTAAAACAAGTACGTGTATATAAAGTCCTACTACATAACAGCCACTAAAAGACAAACACAAACAAAAATAGTTTTCCAATCATCACCACCGCAAAATTGAAAAAGGTTACATACAGGGTGTGGCATTCCACTTACACGGTACTTACACTTGTAAACTATGAGGGCAAACAGTCCTCTGAATTACCCTGTAATAAAAACACACAATACCGCAAATGTCGTACTGTGTAGTACCACTGTACTGTACTGTACTATAACTATACTAATTGAACAACTCTTTGTTGTCATTTGCCTGCGATTATCTAAAGATTATATATACTTTTGAAATGAAAAGAGTTTCAAGCACTTCAATCACTGCTGCAAAATGGAAAGTCCCCAAGGAAAAGTACAACTGTGAATAGGTCTGATGAAAAAAATATTTACATGAGCGGATAATGCCTGATAGTAAGCTTTTCTTTTGATTATAGTACTTGACCTGTAAGAAAGGAAAGGTAATGCCAAAAAAGTATTTTTATAGTATATAGTTTTATTTTTAGCGATTCCTTTCGCTTTTTACAGCAAACATTGTTTTAGGCGGACACAAACTGGATGGAACAATTAAGCAAAAAATGCCCAAAAAGAATGAAAAATAAGGCTTCTGGTGCTCCTCTCTTACAGGGCAAGTACTGTAGTGGCACTGAACGACAGTGTTCCATGCCACACACTACTTATATAGAAATGTTTCCGAAATCTTTGATTACATAGTAAGCCCATTTACGTAATTTCAAAAAGTATCATCGACTCAACGTTAAGTAGTAAATGCTATTAAGGTGGCAATTGAACAGCAATTTGGTAATAGGCAATGTACGGCAGTAGCAGCACTTTTGTTGAGCCAGCTGCTTCAAATCTATTGTTCATGTTTATACGAGGTTTTTGTGTGCTACATGGATTGCATCTCGTATGGAATATTGGTGTAGTAGTTGCAAAACAAAAACCAAGCCATAAAAACACATCAGTATTCAATCACAAGACAATAAAGAAGGTGTTGAAGAGAACAATTATTGATTTGTATGCATGTTGGAGAGTGGTATAAAGGAATTTTGTTGTATTACTCACGCTGCTGTTTTTTAAAGCCCTGCTGTCGCACATGAATACCCGACATTTTTCTCGACAGAAAAATCTTGAGCAAAAAACGTTTTGATTGACCATTTCACGAAACAACTCGAATTAAGACATTAGGGTTCGGCCCCCCTTTTTTGTAAAGGGCATCTCAAGTTAAACTCGACTTATTCTGTGCACCCTCATTTACTATACTCATTTTGTATATGCTTCAAAGTACTACTACTACTGTAGTACTATAGTAAGGGAAAACTTTGGATGGGGTTAACTCAAATGATTCTTGTCGACGTAAGATTGTGCGCCCCTTTATAATAAGGATGGTGGGTTGGTCCTTGCACTGGTTGCCAACCCTTCTGCTGAACACGAATTACACACACACACACACATTTTACAACATAGGTGAGTATAATAGATCCAAGTAATAGCATGTTGTTGCCACTTCACACATGCATTGTGCGTTTTTTAACTCAGATTTTGTGGCCTCAAGGAGATGGATTGCCTCATTGCGGAATTTTAGGTGCAGAAAAAATCGACGTCAAAAAAATATATACCGTCTTGAAAAAAAATTAACACAAAAACGAGTTTTTACGTACATATATACGTACTATGTGTACGAGCACCTTGTGTGTTAATGAGGGAGTAATTATCATCTAAAAACCTTAAACAGTGGGTGAGATCTTGATGCCACGGGAATAAATCATGCTGTTTTTGGCCCAAGATTCAAAATTGGAAATGAGGCCTCAAGGGGGAAGGACTACTGGACGTTTTTTTGTGCCTTTATTATATTTTCTACTGAGCCATCTGTTGTCCCGTTTTGTATACACTTCTCAAAATAGGACATTGGTCGTTAACTACATAATAAAGCTATGTAGTGGTAAAGTAACCAGGTTACTAAATACAATCTTTATTGAACAGTTTCTCCGTTAAGTCTGAAGCAAAACATATAATGGCCGGCGTTATTCGTGTATTTATGTAGTTTCTTCAACCGAAAGGAGGCCCTTTATAGCTTATATAACCTTTGTTTCGCTGCTTTCTATCAAAATCTTCTTTCTCCCGCCATGAATGAAGTATCAAATAATCTTTAATCGACGCAGATGGGGATTTCCCTCGCAGCTTGGGGTTTGCTCATTTACTACCTACACAAATACGCCTCTTCTTCCGTTTCCTCTTGTGCATCTATTTAGGTCTTGCCAAATGTCCCCTGCCTGTATTCATATAGATGTTCTGAGCCATACAAGTGTCGGGGTTTTTAATGCACGAAAAGGTCACACAAAACCTTACAATCTACTGTAATATTTGCTCGTCGACCACATGCTTTTTTCTTCGTGCTTTATTATGGTTTGTGATCTTCATACTTGAAAAAAAGGAGTTTAAAGAGGTCCAGAACATTTTTTTCAGTTTCTTTGTCGGGTAATAACAGAACTATACTACTATAAGGCTTTCCATATTAAATATCAACCTCTCCGTGTTAAGAATAGTGCAGTGGCATTACGTACTACTACTACTACTACTATAGTACCACATAGTGGTAGCCTTTCTATTTTAAGACAATTGCTTACGTCGAACAAGTCTACACATCTTAATTTTTTTACTATCGAATCTACGTTTACTACGTAATATACCTTTTTGTAGTATAGTGGATGTGGTGGTATTTCTTTTTTGAACAGTCATCCATTATGTCAAAGATTTACGTCTTTCTACTTGAGGAGAAACGTGAAAAACGTCACGAGTTGCTCTCTCTCTCTCTCTCTCTTACTACAACAAGAACTGTGTACACCATTCTTATGGTGGTGAATTTTTTATCAATGAAAATCCACAAGTTTCTGCAGTTGTTCTTGCAATCGCAGTTTTTTTGCAACTTGATCAACTGCTTAATTTTTGACATCAATGGTTGACGACAGATGATCAAGGACCAAATGCACCGTTGTTCAGGATAGAACAAGTTTTCAAATGAAACTCAATCTTTGTGGAACTTTTGAGTTTGCCAGAGTTGCGGCACATTTTCGTAAATATTGCCACCACTGCCTCCTTCCACTTGTGACGTCTTTTGCGTGATGTATCGATGGTTACCACCCTCATCTTTCAACCTACCTACACTACTACTTCGTGTACTTTTATTGGATTGAATTGTAGCTGGAAGGATAACCAACGTCTGATTCTTCTCACTCCCCAATTATCGATCTGCCAGATCTAGTACCACTTTTCGTAGTAGAATTGTACTATAAGAATGTGCAAATTCAACTTCTGAGAGAAATATTTTTGCCAAACAATGGTTTGTAAACGATTTGCTGCCTGATAAAAATGGGTATAGTACGTCCGGTACACAATTACTTCGTACTTTTTATAATATGAATTGCACGAAAATAGGGCTTATTGTTGTAATTGGCTTTGGCAACAATGTTTAATCTCATTACAACTTCGAAAGAATTGCGTGCAACAAATGATTTTACACGAAATTGCAACTTCTTATAAAAAATGCCCATAGAAAAAAAGTGAATCATAAAGAAAAATCGTAACAAGCTGGTTTTTTCGACGCCAACAAACTTCTCATAACAGTTTTTATAGCAGATATCATAGGTGAGCAAGCTCTTTTGTGTTAGAGGGGGGTCATAAAAAATTCGATTAGGGGGGGTCATAAAAAAATTTTTCAGCCCCTGTCAGGGGGTGTAGCAAAGGACATGGGGAAAATACGGGCATCCGCCATGCACGCGCAAGCCAACACGACCGAGCATGGTGCGTCGTGAATTTTGTGCATCGCATCATCTTATGCACTTTTTTTTAGTTATTTTCATGTACTTCGAAAAGTCAACGGTAGATGTCGCTACTTTTGTGAAGTTATGATTGTGCATTGTTTGCCATTGACTTTGTTAGTAAATAGCACTCTCTCCCCCTTTTTTCTCAAAGCGGACAAGCAGTGAGGCAAGCACAATGCGAGCTCACTTTCCAGGATCAACCGGTTGATCTCTTTTTTTACCGTCAAGCTTTTGAGCGCTGCGTTGCTACTATTTTTTTATGCAGAATGACAACAACGGTCTTTTCCCATCCCTTCCCTTTTTTCTTTACGCAGCTGCCCGAGTGATTTCCTCTCTCTCTCTCTCCACTTTTCGATGCTATGCTTAGTATGCTATATATGAAAATATTTTTTTTGCCAAATAAACTTCTTATTATTGACGACAGAATCAAGCATTAGACAAGGATTCCAAAAAGGGGTTTAGTTTTGCTGTAGGACGCTCACAAGCTGAGATATTTAATCTTTTGCATTTTTGCTTCATTTTGAGAGAAAAAAGTGTGACTATGCAAACGCAAAGCTCTTTTTCCAGAAACCGGTTGATCTCTTTTTTTACCATCAAGCTTTTACGCGCCGCATTATACTTTATATGTATGAGGAAGGAGAAATGGCGGTATTTTTCCTTCTCTTTCAACCCGCTTTTTTGTCCCTTCAGTTTGCAATGTTTTTACCCTTGCTGTATTAAATAAGCTTTTTTCTCTTTCTTTCGTTTGCAATATTTTTACCCTCACTGTATTAAGCTTTTTCTCTCTCTTCCTCTTTCTTCTCTCTCCCCTTTTCCACCCATGTCACCTATATATAGTATAAGGATTGTTTTTTGTCGCGATAAACTCCTATGATAAA